>CAMXCT020001668.1:167935-262935 GCA_947184155.2 Cladocopium goreaui | reverse complement strand
CCAAAATTGAGCCATACCCTGAGGGACATGTTCCCTGCAGGCCTTCTTGGACTTCTTAAGCTCTTTGTTACAGGCATGGACGTTGTGGGGGGATGATGTGAAGGTCATTCCTGGAATAGCAGACATTGAAGGGCCATGAAGACACCACCTGGAACACCATGGAAAACCTACAGTTTACGCGTATATATATATATAAAATTATATATGTTTATTTGTATAATATGTATATATTTCATATACATTATTTACCTGACTTTATATTGCGTCCACAATTTTTAGGCCATCAGGCGCAGGCAAATTTCAGGATGTAGAAGGCGGAACTACTTGGTCTACGATGTCGTAGACTGATCCATGGTCCGATGTAAAATTGGACCCTGTCCGGCTGAAGGCTAAACATTTCAAGTCATTTCACCCACAACTTGCAATTTCAAAACCATTGGCTGGGAATTGGGAGTTCTTGCTTATTAGTGAGGTGCCCCGGTGAGACCCTTGTGCCACAGGTGGATCCTTGTTTGAGACCTACAGCCTCAGAGGCTTTGAAACATCCTTTCTTGAGTCACTTGGCGGAAACTTTTCCGCTTCGACCCGTCCGTCTCGGTGCGATGCGTACCCTCCAGTAATCAACCATGGTTTTCTGGAGAATCCACTGTTTAGTTCGATGATTTTACGATTCAGGAACCTCCGTTTAGTTCCAGGATGTTCCGGGATTTCCCAGCTTGCCACATCTGATGAGCGAAAAGGTAAACGAAGATAAATGAAGTTTCGATCCCCCATTCATAGTCTCATTCTGTTTTTTCATGACCCATACCATCCGAAATTATTCCGATGTGGATGTTACATCTAGGAATAATTTTCCAGAATAATTTCCTTGGGAATAATTTTTAGGCACTATGGGCAAAGTGTAGGTGGCAAGACATTGGAATAATTTTGGTTAGAAGAAACAACACGATGTGGATAGACATTGGAATAATTTTGGTTACCGATGTGGATAGACATTGGAATAATTTTGGTTAACAATGTGGATAGACATTGGAATCATTTTGGTTAACAATGTGGATAGACATTGGAATAATTTTGGTTAAAAGAAACAACAGGATGTGGATAGACATTGGAATAATTTTGATATGTAGCCTTTCAAAATGCATGAAATTATGTGTTATAACATATCATCAAACGGTTCAAATGTTGGAACGAACTATATAGGTTTAATCTGTGATGTATCTTGCATAACCTGTAAATAACTAAATCTTCTTTTTCTAGCTTGACCAAGAAAGATCGAGAAACTTTAAAACCTAATTTAACAAGTGACCTGAGGAACCGTTTCTTGACGCCAAGAAACCAATCTCAAGGTCACTTGTAAAAATTGGGTTTGAAAATTTGAAATCCTCTTGACTTTTGCTGGCAAAATGACGGAAGTCGTTTTGAGGGAATTTGCATGAGTAATAAAGTGAAAATGCATTGATCACCAACCTTCTTCCCCCAAAATTCTATTTCCGAAACCACCCGTATCCTCACCTGCACGCGTGTAAATATATTCTTGCTGTCAACATATGTTTGGCACCCCTGTTGTATATAGGTTTAACCTGTAACTTAGATAGCTTGTGACTAGCCACATATTTTTCTGGGCCCAAGGAATGTCAAGGAATACAGGATGTTGTGTTGATGTATTGTCAATGATTTTCAAATCAACATGCAGTGATCCTCAGCCCTTTCCCACCAATATTCTACCTCCGAAACCACCCGCATCCTCCACCTGCGGGCGTCAAGATTACTCCTGGTGTCAACATACCTCTAGGACCCGTGCTTTATAGAGGTGTAGCCTGTAAAGTAGCTTGCGCAGTCTGTACACAGCATTTGTGTATTTCTGGCCTCAAGGAATATCAAGCAATCAAAGAGATCATTCTGATGTATTTTGAGCTTCAGTTGTGAATGCAATTAATGATCACCAACCCTCTTCCACCAATTCATATCCGACAGCGCCCGCATCCTCCAACTGCGGGCGTCGAAATATATTCCTGGTGTCAACGCATGTCTGGCACCCCTGTTTTGTATAAGTTTAACCTGTAGCTTACATAGGACTAGCTACGGCTTCTTTTTTTGAAGTCAAGGAATGAAGGATGTTGTTCTGATGCGTTTTGAATGAATTTCAAGTCAACTTACAATGATCATAAGCCCTCTTCCACCAATATTCTACCTCCGAAACCACCCGCGTCCTCCACCTGCACGCGTCAAAATTATTCCTTGTGTCAGGACATGTCTGGCACCCCTGTTTGTTTAGGCTTGAATACGCCCTGCAACTCTTTCCAGAATCAGAGGTACCAAGGACCCCCTGTAATTGCAGGGGCGATGATAAAACACGGGTTCCGGACATGATAATTTAGACGCGTACAGGTGGAGGATGCTGATTGCTTTGAAGATCGAATATTGGTGGAAAAAGGGTGATGACCAATTGATTTCTATTGATTTTCATTTCCTTACTCGTTCAAATTTATGGAAAAGTATCTTGCATTACTTTCCCTGTTGAATCTGCATCAAAGAAGGTTAAACGATGTTAAACACACGTCTCGAAACTTTTCTGCACATCCTGTAAGCCAGAAAAATGGAGGGGCTTTAGCTAGTTACAGACAGAGCAGGCCACTTTGCAGGTTAAACCTCTACAGCACAGGGGTGCCAGACATGTGTTGACACCAGGAATAATTTTGACGCGTGCAGGTGGAGAAGGATGCTGGTGGTTTCGGAAGTAGAATATTGATGCCTTTGCAGGTTAACCCTCTACAAAATACGGGTGGCAGACATGTGTTGACACCAGGAATAATTTAGATGCGTGCAGGTGGAGGATGCTGATGGTTTTTGGAGATCGAATATTGGTGGAAAAGGGTTGGAGATCAATTCATTTTTATTTCATAACTCGTTCAAACTTATGGAAAAGCATCTTACATTACTTTCCCTGTTGAATTCTGCATCAAAGAAGGTTAAACGATGTTAAACACACGTCTCGATACCTTTCTGCACATACTGTAAGCAAGAAAAAAGGATGGTCTTTAGCTAGTTACAGACAGAGCAGGCCACTTTGCAGGTTAAACCTCTACAGCACAGGGGTGCCAGACATGTGTTGACACCAGGAATAATTTTGACGCGTGCAGGTGGAGGAGGATGCTGGTGGTTTCGGAAGTAGAATATTGATGCCTTTGCAGGTTAACCCTCCACAAAATACGGGTGGCAGACATGTGTTGACACCAGGAATAATTTAGATGCGTGCAGGTGGAGGATGCTGATGGTTTTTGGAGATCGAATATTGGTGGAAAAGGGTTGGAGATCAATTCACTCTTATTTCATAACTCGTTCAAACTTATGGAAAAGCATCTTACATTACTTTCCCTGTTGAATTCTGCATCAAAGAATGTTAAGCGATGTTAAACACACGTCTCGATACCTTTCTGCACATACTGTAAGCAAGAAAAAAGGATGGTCTTTAGCTAGTTACAGACAGAGCAGGCCACTTTGCAGGTTAAACCTCTACAGCACAGGGGTGCCAGACATGTGTTGACACCAGGAATAATTTTGACGCGTGCAGGTGGAGGAGGATGCTGGTGGTTTCGGAAGTAGAATATTGATGCCTTTGCAGGTTAACCCTCTACAACATACGGGTGGCAGACATGTGTTGACACCAGGAATAATTTAGATGCGTGCAGGTGGAGGATGCTGATGGTTTTTGGAGATCGAATATTGGTGGAAAAGGGTTGGAGATCAATTCATTTTTATTTCATAACTCGTTCAAACTTATGGAAAAGCATCTTACATTACTTTCCCTGTTGAATTCTGCATCAAAGAAGGTTAAACGATGTTAAACACACATCTCGAAACTTTTCTGCACATCCTGTAAGCCAGAAAAATGGAGGGGCTTTAGTCTTTAGCTAGTTACAGACAGAGCAGGCCACTTTGCAGGTTAAACCTCTACAGCACAGGGGTGCCAGACATGTGTTGACACCAGGAATAATTTTGACGCGTGCAGGTGGAGGAGGATGCCGGTGGTTTCGGAAGTAGAATATTGATGGAAAAGGCTTGATGATCAGCCCATTTTCAGCTCATTGCTCTTTGCCATGTGTGGAAAAGCATCTTGCATTACTTTCCCTGTGGGCTTCTGCATTCAACAATGTTGGATGCATAGCTCGAGACCTTTCTGCAGATCTTTTCGGCGGTAGATTCTGGGTGGAAGAGGGCTGATGATCATTGCATTGTCGTTTGAAAATCGGTGAAAAAACGTGAGCAAACATCTTGGGCTGTTGAATTCCGCATTAAACAGTGTTAAGCAATGTTAAACACATGGCTCGAGACCTTTTTGCGCATCCTTGAAACCAGGCAGAGAGGGCTTGAGCAATTTACAAACTGCGCAGGCGACTCTACAGGCTACACCTCTGTAAAGCACGGGTCCTAGAGGTATGTTGACACCAGGAGTAATCTTGACACCCGCAGGTGGAGGATGCGGGTGGTTTCGGAGGTAGAATATTGGTGGGAAAGGGCTGAGGATCACTGCATGTTGAATTGAAAATCATTGACAGTACATCAACACAACATCCTGTATTCCTTGACATTCCTTGAGCCCAGAAAAATATGTTACAGGTTAAACCTATATACAACAGGGGTGCCAAACATATGTTGACAGCAAGAATATATTTACACGCGTGCAGGTGAGGATACGGGTGGTTTCGGAGATAGAATTTTGAGGGAAGAAGGTTGGTGATCAATGCATTTTCGCTTTCTTACTCATGCAAAATCCCTCAAAACGACTTCCGTCATTTTGCCAGCAAAAGTCAAGAGGATTTCAAATTTTCAAACCCAATTTTTACAAGTGACCTTGAGATTGGTTTCTTGGCGTCAAGAAACGGTTCCTCAGGTCACTTGTTAAATTAGGTTTTAAAGTTTCTCGATCTTTCTTGGTCAAACTAGAAATAGAAGCTGTATGATTGTACAAGATACATCACGGGTTCAAGATGCAAAAGACAAGATGCCGTTCAGAAATTCGCAATAGGACAAAAATGACGCGAGAACGAGTGGGACACCAGGTGGCCTAACAATTAGATACAACCTTTGGAACCGGTTCAGATTTTTTTCGCGAAACGGAGCCTGAGACTGCGACAAGCATTTTGCATTCCAACTGATCACACAAGATTCGAATGTTTAGATGGTTTTTGGGTCGAATGTTGACATGGTTTTTGGGTCATACTTGAACAAACCTGGAGATGAAATCTGCATTTTAAAAAACCAAATTATTCTGGATGTGGATCACCTCAGAATAATAATGGCTCCAGTGTAGGTCATAGACACTGGGATAATAAAAAAATTATTCCAGTGTGACACCCACATGCCCACACCAGAAGGCATGGTCCATCATTTATATATATATACCCTCTGGTTATTTAACATAGCCATGGAAAATCCCTTATAAATGGAGGTTTTAATGGGAAAATAATCTATAAATGGGCCATTTTCCATGGCTATGTTAAATAACCAGATGGTATATATATATATATACACGTATATACACACACACAAACACGCAATGATGTATAATGTTAGGCTCTGATTAGTGTGGCCCCCCCCTCAATTTTAGGCCACTCAATGACTCGGCATTTTCTGTGCCCCCCCCCTCATTAAAAAAATGGGTATGCAAACAGGTAGAAATCCATCGGACGTAGGACATTTGTTAACGATCAACAGGCGATGTTTTGGATGATCCCCCAAGAAGCCTGGATACTGTAGTGGGGGTTGCTGTGTATATATATGTATAATATCGTGCGCAGGGGAAAATAGTTTCTCTGATGCTGGTGGTGACTATGGCCCAAGGTATATTGACAGTACCTGCAGAAACTGATGATGTTTTTGGGCAAATGCAGGTCTTTTGCACCATACCTGGTTGATTGGGGATATGTATCATATCCAGCCGCCTTGCTTGGGAATTGCAGTGAGCCCTGAAGTGACGGCTTCAAATTGGGTGCTGAAATCTGTGGACTTGAGGGTCTTTCAATTCCCTCTGTATTCCCTCTG
This sequence comes from Cladocopium goreaui, assembly GCA_947184155.2. NCBI lineage: Eukaryota > Dinophyceae > Suessiales > Symbiodiniaceae > Cladocopium > Cladocopium goreaui. The sequence goes on along the minus strand of CAMXCT020001668.1, from coordinate 256,890 downwards.
TTAATTTAACATAGCTATGGAAAATCACAATTTTTTCAAGGGGAAATCAGCTATAAATATTGAGAATGTGCCATTTTCCATAGCTAAACTGAATTACCGAAGGTACCCAACATGTTTTTGTGCCATTTCCACGACGCTCTAGGCAGATGGTATCTTCGTGATGGTGGACATTCGGGCAGAGACAGGCCGGCGCCACGCCGGATAACACACGTTTGCATGTATAACTGTATAATATGAAAAACAATTTGTGTATATCATGAACTATCATATTGTATTATGATATTATGTGTATATAATATAATTATATATGATGTGCTCCCAAAATTATACAACCTTCACAAACCATCCATGTAGTTTGTCCTATATTTAATGCTTGCTGTACCAGGGTAGACCTCACGGGGGTGGTCCCGCAGGTGTTGCGAAAAACTTGGGGCACCCCATGGCGCCTTTCCTCTACACCGTCTCTTTGCAACTCGCCGCGGAAGTCCATGTGAGTCACGTGTCGGTGTTCCCGTAACCTGGTGGAGATTTGTAGAAGTTCTAAACATGATTCGGGCACTGGAAACATTACATGGTTCATACACAACCGCAAAGCTGATTCTTTGATTTCATGGTTTGGACTCTTATGACAAAAGGTGAATCACAAGGTGAAAACAAATGATACCATGAGAATATTGAACCTGTTTTCACAGATTCTGTCAGGGTCAGATACTCTGATACATTATATGAATATAAAGTGATTAACCCAGCAATGGATTTCTCATTTCGGGACGGTTTACACCACCCATTTCTGGTTCAATTGTGAGTGGTTTCTTAAACATGTCCTCTTGCAGTCCTTGCGAGCTAAGGATGCACTGCATGCCGCAGGGGATGAACGATGGGGGTCCTGGTCTTGGACTCCCGGATGCATTGAAAACATTTGAAAACCATTTTGCAAACGGCTGCAAGGCGATATGAAAGACAGTGCATTTGGAAGCTATATTATATGGCCACATGAGGCCATATGAATCTATATGACTTTCTGAAAGGACTCCTGTATTGCATTCCAGTTCTGCACTTCCTTCTCTATAGGTTGCTCCAGCCAGTGATTTGTTTGCCAGCTTGGTGTCCAGTGGCCTTAACCTCAAAGACATGAGGTGCAACCTGTAGCAGCTCAGGAATGATGTGGGGTCGGCAGAAAGCACTTTCTATGCTGCAAGAAGCAGGCTTTGAAGTCGAGGCAGGGCCTGCTGGGGGCTTAAGCATAGGGATGTTTAACCAACAATGAATGGTTTGAAGAAACATAAATTGGGTGATGCTACCAAGCGAAGAGGAGATGTTCACAATAGGACAATGATTGGTATGGTGCAAACATGGAGTGACCGCGTTGATGTTTCAGGGCTCTGGAGCGCCTCAACCAACTGAAATTGGGATACAACTAAACATCAAATGGATTCAAATAGCACAATCAGAACCAGGACAGACGCCCACAGTTAGTTCGAGAGGGCACAGAAATAGGTGGGTCATAGTAGGTGAAATTCAGCATCCCCCCTCAAAAAACAGTGTTTCTTTAAGTGTGTATGTGTTTTTGTTGTACTCATGAGCATAATATATATATATATATATACATATAATTATATATATAATACACAATACATGTACATGGAGCCAATGTTAAACCATTCAAACAAATGGTACGCCATGTTGACACAGTACCACCATACTATACTGCGGGTAATGTCTCTTCAGCCAAGATGGCCAGGAAAAGCAGCGCATTGATCCTAGATGTCGAGACTGTGCTGTGTCCTGCTGAGGTAGTGGAAATGGAGTTTGACACCTTTAACGATTGCTATGTGTGCCGCCCCCGCGCGTAGGCAGGGAGATTGAGTTTCCTGTGAAACCTCGAAGAGAAAAACTTCACGAAACAAACACAGTCTTTGAAGATGTCTCATTAAACCAACAAGACCACAGCATAAATGAATTGTATATTTCGTTTGTTCTTCAAGTTGGTGCGTGATCTTTGTTTTTTCAGGCTTTGCTACCTCAAGTAACCAAATTAAACAGCATCAAGTTCCATCTTCCGTAGGAAATCTGATCTGTTTGGTGAAGGAGATCTGGCGAAGCACGGCGAAGCAAAGTCTTCGATCCGGGAAAAGACGCGCCGGTTTTGGAAATGGCCATGCCTGGACTGCTTCCAGTGTGTGGCTACATATATTCAGAAGGGGATTGTTTGGACAAGAACCTGTATTTATTTAAGATGATTGATATGATATACAATATACTGTTGCAATAAAAGTAAGTATATATATATATTAATATGTGTGTATTATATATATAAATATATAGTTATAGAGATAATCATCAAATAAGTACATGAATATCAACCTATACATCTATATACTATCATCTACTTCAATATTTGGAAGTTCCAGTGTTCCCCTTGCACTCCCGGCACCGAACAGCATGGCACCGAGGACCATCTGCAGAGGCCCTGCGCGCCGTGCAGGAAGAGGCCGGGCATGGTTTTTGTTTGTTACCAGCGTATAACACCACTTCAAATAAATAAGTACCCGTTTTCCATCTTTTTTTTTGTGAACCAAACAATGTCCTACGATTTTGTTGGTTAAATCAAATTCAAATCAAATTTTGCTGCTTAAAGTTATGACTTTTTTCCATGGCCACCCACCACCACCAGCACCACCAGCACCGCGCCAGGTCCGCCACGGCTACGCCTTGCGGCCGGACGTGCACGCGCTGGTGGAGGCGTTGTTGCGCGGCGGTGTTGAGGTGCCAGAGGGGAGGGTGGAGTCCATTGGGTATGGGTCAATACCTATAGATACCATTTTTAGTGGGATGAACATCCATTTACCAGCTATTTTGGGGTTCACTAGGTACCAGGGTTTTGACCCATTCCCCATTGAGCAGCGTTCATTTTTTCAAAGCCCCTGTGCCGTTGATTATTATTGAATATGGTTGATAAATGTTGATAATATGGAATGACAATGAATGATACGGTCCAAGATTTGGCGGACTGTTGCGAACCATGGATTGACTTTTCGACCATCCAAGGGATTGAGTTTTTGACCATCCAGTACAAGTAGATAGACGATAGAAGGCTTTAAACATTGCTCAAATTGCCACTGGTCATGTTGCCATATCTTCATTGTATCATATTGTATCAATAAGCATGTTGGGTTTACATTTGACATATGTTTGAAGCAGGTCACTTGGAACCATGCAGTGTTTTGGTAACCGTCTAGGTTGTGTCAACCCAGATCGTGCGTGCAACAATTCTGCACAACGTGACAACGTATACCCCAGAATGATGAAGGGGACCAACAATGGGGAAATGATGGGAATTGTGCACCACCAAAGAGATTAAATGCATCTATATAAATGTGGATATATGATATATATATATAGAGTGACGGACTCACACTTAGGACATAATTTGGAAGAAAAACAAGATTCATGCCGCAAGCGATTCTCACACTTAGATCATCCCCGAATCTCACACTTAGAACCTCCAGTTTGATACTGAATCACACGGTGCCCTGCAGAGGCCTCACACTTAGAACGTCCTGTAGACATAATCATATATTTTGTATTGAAAACCAGATGTTAGCTCGAAGATTTGACTGTTCTTCACAACTGGTTGAATGCCAGTGGTATCATACCCTGGGGAAGCTTCACACTTAGAACATCACAAAACACATTGAAAAACATATGAGGCACGGTCAAAACTCTGGTATACTACTTATGTAAGGAGAGTTCTCTGGTGTCTGGAAAATACACAAAACACTGTGTAGTGATAGGGCCCCTCCAAAAGCGATACCTATAATTGTGCATAATGTCCACATCTGAAGTTGTTTTGCACAAAGTTACGTACATGCAAGAGGCTAAATTAGGGATACCTCTAGCGATACCTTAGCGATACCCATTTGTTCAAAAAGTAACCCCAGACCAGACCACAAATAGATCCTTTCCTTTTTCCTTTCCGTTTTTCCCTTTCTTTGCCGTTACTCCTTTTCTTTTCTCTTCCTTTCCTCTTCCCTTCCTTTCTTTTCCTTTTCCATTTCTTTTCCATTCCTTTTCCTTTCCTCTTTATTTCCTTTCCTGTTCTTCTCCTCCTCCTTTCTCTTTCTTTTCCTCTTCCCAATGCTTTTCCTTTCCTCTTCCCAATCCTTTTCCATTCCTCTTCCCAATCCTTTTCCTTTTCTCTTCCTTTCCTTTTCCTCTTCCTTTCCTTTTCTTTTCCTCTTCCCAATCATTTTCCTTTCCTTTCCCTTTTCCTTCTGCTTTTCCTTTTCCCTTTCCTTTTCCTTTTCCTTTCTTCTTCCGTCCTTCTTCCTTGCCTCTTTTTGCAATACCATGGCTAGCGATAGGCCCCCTCCAAAAGCGACACCCAATTTTCGGGAACCAAGCGAAGACAATAAGTTTTGACAAGGCCTCATAAATGCTAGCATTCTGCTGTTGAGACCCCGCACTTGGAACATCCCATATTGAGTTGCCCTTGAATATTGATTCAACTGCTCTTTAGTACATGGGGATTTCAAATTTGCTTCTGGTTGAGTTCACATCTCAAAGATTTCTGAATCAAATCAGTAGATTACCCGTTCCACATTGGATTCAAAAGTCGGCTGACAGTTGTATATACAAAAAAATATACATGCTAGCATTATGCTGTGGAGACCCCACGCTTAGAACATCCCATATTGAACCGCGCTTGAATTTTGATTCAGCTACGCTTTAGTGTTTATGTACATGGGGGTCCAAATGTGCTCCGAGTTAAGTTCACATCTCAAAGCTTTCTGAATCAAATCAGTGGATTACCCTTTCCACATTGGATCCAAAAGTCGGCTGACAGTTGTATATATATTCTTTTTATATGCTAGCATTCTGCTGTGGAGACCTCACTCTGAGAACATTCCATATTGAATTGCGTTTGAATGTTGATTCAACTACGCTTTAGTGTTGATGCTTCGATTACCCGTCTTACATTGGGTTGAAAATTCGGCTGACAGTTTACATATATATATATATGTATATATATATATTCATACATGCTAGCATTCTGCTGTGAGACCCCACACTTAGAACATCCAATATTGAACTGCGCTTGAATATTGATTCAACTACGCTTTAGTGTTGATGCACATGGGATTTCCACATGTGCTTCGAGTTAAGTTCACATCTCCAAGATTTTTGACTCAAATCATTAGATTACCCGTTCCACATTGGATTCAAACTTCGGCTGATAGATAGATAGATAGAGAGAGAGATATATATATATTTGATATGCTAGCATTCTGCTGTGGAGACCCCACGCCTAGAACATCCCATATTGAACTGCGCTTGATGAATATTGATTCAACTACGCTTTCGTGTTGATGGACATGGGGATTTCAAATGTGCTTCGGGTTAAGTTCACATCTCAAAGATTCTGAATCAAATCAGTAGATTACCCGTTCCACATTTTATTCAAAATTCGGCTGACGGTTTGATATATTTTTATATGCTAGCATTATGCTGTGGAGACCCCACGCTTAGAACATCCAATATTGAATTGCGCTTGAATATTGATTCAACTACGCTTTAGTGTTGATGTACATGGGGATTCCAAATGTGCTTCGGGTTCAGTTCACATCTCAAAGCTTTCTGTACCAAATCAGTAGATTACCCGTTCCACATTGGATTTCAAAATTGGGCTGACAGTTTGATACATATATATATATAAATAATATATATGCTAGCATTCTGCTGTGGAGACCCCACGCTGAGAACATCCAATATTGAATTGCGCTTGAATATTGATGCAACTTCGCTTTAGTGTTGATGTGCATGGTGATTCCACATGTACCTCGGGTTAAGCTCACATTTCAAAGATTTCTGAATCAAATCAGTGGATTAACCTGTTCCACATTGGATTAAAAAGTCGGCTGACAGTTATATATATATATATGTGCTAGCATTCTGCTGTTGAGACCCCACACTTAGAACATCCCATATTGAACCGCGCTTGAACATTGATTCAACTACGCTTTAGTGTTTATGTACATGGGGATTTCAAATTTGCTTCTGGTTGAGTTCACATCTCAAAGATTTCTGAATCAAATCAGTAGATTACCCGTTCCACATTGGATTCAAAAGTCGGCTGACAGTTGTATATATAAAAAAATATACATGCTAGCATTATGCTGTGGAGACCCCACGCTTAGAACATCCCATATTGAACCGCGCTTGAATTTTGATTCAGCTACGCTTTAGTGTTTATGTACATGGGAATTCCAAATGTGCTTCGAGTTAAGTTCGCATCTCCAAGATTTTTGACTCAAATCATTAGATTACCCGTCCCACATTGGATTCAAACTTCGGTTGACAGTTCAATATATATATATTTATATTTATTTATTTACATGCTAGCACTATGCTGTGGAGACTCCACACTTAGAACATCCCATATTGAACTACGCATGAATATTGATTCAGCTACGCTTTGGTGTTGATGTGCATGGGGATTCCAAATGTGCTTTGGGTTAAGTTCTCATCTCAAAGATTTCTGAATCAAATGAGTAGATTACCCGCTCCACATTGGATTCAAAATTCGGCTGACCGTTGTATATTCTAGCATTCTGCTGTGGAGACCCCACACTTAGAACATCCCAAATGCTTACCTACATCATCCCAACATTTGACGGCATCTACTTCGTTGCCATTGTCGATAGATCTGCAGGAAGTGTACTTTATTCTCAGGCCCTGAAGCAAGGCTTCGGCTGCAGTCAAAAATCAAAATCAAAAAAAACATAAATAAAAAACATATATATATATACACGTATTTTTCTTAATTATTTATATGTATATAAATTTCATGCAGTATTTATCTTATCGAACTATAGAAACGTACATATGAAATCGTTTTTAGTAATGGACAATTACCTAGAACATCAATGTTTTCAAATTGTCCAATCTCTCACTTTAGAACCGCCGTTTGGTGAGTTTCCCTCCACACATAGACGAATCCCTGTCAGGTACATCTGAAGCGGAACTGCTTGGGAATATCAACAGAGATGTGTATATATGAGGTGTGCAAGAATTGCCAAACAAAGGCATCAACATTAGCTTGAAATGATCGCTATACAACCAACACTTGGGAAAATCTGCTGAGACGTGTACATATCAAGTTTGCAAGCATTGCCAAACAAAGGCATCGAAAGTAGCTTGAAATGCCAGCGATGCGATCAAGAAAACGGAAATGTCCGCAGAGTTGATGATGTGATACTGTATGATAATGTTCAAAAACCATCAGTAGCTTGCAAAGACTCCACACTTAGAACATCAGGGGCAATGTTGCTCAGATGTTCTAAGTCTTATGCTCTAAGCGTGGGGCAAAATCCTTAAACAAGCGGTTCTAATTGTGAGATCTTAAAATTTGGAAAAATATGTTCTAAGTGTATGTCCGGCACTATATATATATATTATATTATATATATATGGGTAAATTATAACGACCTCACTGCGACCTCACTGGAATCATGGTTAGTAAGGGAAATCATCCCCAAAATAGCCTTATTTCAGGTTAGTGAAACATCACAATTTACCCATACATGTTTATATATACACAATTTGCAATTGCCCCAACACTTTGGACATGTCTTTTCCTGTAAACATGCAAGCCTTTCCGGCCATGGTCTCAAGGTATACGTGTGTCACCTCAACCTCAAATTTACCTGATGACTTTGAAAACAAATGACCGCCAAACCGAAAGTTCAATTGTTATCATAACAAAACCTTTTCCGCCATGTTAAATACCCCCTACAATGACTGCTGAATTGATTGGAATCGTTTATTTTTTGGCCCGATATGGGTGTTAATTTTAAAGGGAAAAATTGTTTTGTGGAATATTGGTTATGTAAAGGGCAAGTAAGAAAATCATGAACAATTGTTGTTTTGGAAAATTGGGTGATCAAACATGATCAACAGGCAATTTAAGCAAATCAAAAATAAGTGTTTGTTTGAAATTTTGGTTGATGCATTAATATGAATTAATACTAATTAACACTAATTAATACCAATCATCTTATTCTTCAGGGATGTTTGGTTCCTAAAATTGAGATGATTGCTCCAGCACAGGCAGTGCGAGAGTCCTGCACCCTGCAATTGGGTGTCCCAATGCAGCCCATGTTGGCCAAGGCGCAAAAAACCGAGGGTCCAAAATTCAATGGATTGAAAATTGAAAATTTTGGGGGGAACATTAGTTGGTTTGGAAAATCTGGGAAATTTGTTGCTTCAAATTTAGGTGGCAGTGTGTCAAAACCTTGTACCCCTGGTGAACATCAAAATGGCTGGTAAATGGATGTTCATCCCACTAAAAATGGTATTAATAGGTATTGATCCATACCCAGGTCCAAAAAATAAGTGACCAACTGGCAAATATTTTTTGCAGGGTATTTGTAGATGTTCCCTCAACCCATGGCTGGGGTTCCGGGAATCTACGACCCCAAATCGCCCATGCAATCTGCGGGGCTGGTAACATATCAGAATTAAATGATGAGCAAAACATCAGTAAACCCTTACCGTACCCCATTACAGCCCTTACAAGTGTTTTTTCCACGAGCATGGACAACTGACAGAATTTGAGGTAGGACCAGCTGTCCTCTGTCCAGACGGCACAAAGTGGGATTTGATTTTTTTTGCATCTTCTTGTTTGTGGCTATAGATACCATTGCCTTAGAGAATCGAGCATCAAAATCCAATGGGTTTATCCGTTTTTTCCCCATGGTTTATCATCCAATAGGATCCAATAGGTAGATATAGGTAGATACATATGAGCGACGGCTCTTATTTGCGTATATGGAAAGTAGTATTCGGAAGTACCCCGGTTTGTCAAAAACATTGTATTTAGCTTGTAAAACGAGGTAGGAACACCCCGAGAACGAGGTAGGCAAAAACGTTACGGGACTGGAGAACGAGGTAGGAACACCCCGTCAATTGCGTTATGTAACAAATATGGTCCGCAGCTCATATAGATACTTATAGTAGTTCATGCTTTCCCAGCCGGTGGCTGGCAGGCCTGCACCTCCGTGGAAGAGCTGCTGAAGCGCATCCTGAATTCCATGCCCGAAAAGGTCGGATGGCTCCGATGGGGGGGATTTGTCCATGAAAAGCAATGGGAGTTTCGCTGCAACAAATCATGAGCCAACAATTGGTTTCGCAGCTGACACATGGTTTGACCTCCCAAAAAAACCGGGGAAATGGACAATAAAAAGGTGATTTTGACCCGCAAAAAAATAAGTGATTTCTGGTACCCAAAAGCGCCCAAGCAAATCACTTTGAGGATCCAGAATGCCATGCTTTGGGTGTTGAAGCAAACAAAATAGGGACTCAACCACACAAAACAATGGGAGCTTTACCAACCAAAGTGTGGATGAGAAAGTTTCCCTATTGAGGAGGGTTCAACATCATTTCAAATGTTGGTTAGATGTGATCATAGAGGCGTGTCAAGTTTCTAGTTATTCAATCTACTCAGTCATTACAGAGTGTGCACACTTTGCGTTGATTGATTTGATGCATGTTCATCATCCTGTATTTGTTGTTCCTTAGCATTTATTGGTGTGTTGGACTAGCTGTGTTTGCTTTGATTTGTCCGTAGTTCAACATTTGTTTGAAAATAGAGTGCTCCCTGCCCGAGACCTCAGGGATTAGGTAAAATGCTGGTTGAGGCGAGCGCCACGCTGGCTGCGGAGTTTAAGAGCCTCAGCAGCAATTGAAGGAGTTATTTTTAAGCTATTTCTTGGGGATGCAGTTGCATTTAATAGGTGGTAGACTTGCGGGTATTTTGACATAGTCCCAGGGGCAGATATGTCTCACCTTAGTAACTTAGGTGGTGTTCACTTTTTCACCAGGGTTCTTCCAATTTTAAACTACAGTTCCAGCTCTAAGTATGCTTCATTTACAACTGGTCATTTATTGGGTAAGAGTTGGATACCAGAGACGGAGCATATGGGCAAGGGTTTGGAAATGGTGAGATGATGTGTCAAATACCTGCCAGAACGGGTGGGCGACAAGATTTAGAGTTGTTATTGTTCGATCATGCAAAAGAGTCTGGTCGGTCTCCCAATGAAAGCGCAACTAGTGTCTGCTTGATTGGATCAAATACATTATATATAATATAGAATTGCAGATAGACAACACTATATGACTATATATATATACTATAGCACTAGTATGACAATCTTGTTCAACGCGTCTTCGGGTTTCTCACTGCTGTGCACATACCAATCCCCAGCATGGCGTGGAGCAGGTATGATGGCCAGCGTGCTCAGATTCACGTTTTGGAAAATGGTAACCTGGCGCTGAAACAGCACAGATGCCGGTGGTTGTTTGGTCTCGTGGATGGGTGGTAATTATACCTTAGCCTTAGTAAGATGCACACACCATAGACATCCATAGACATACTATGTCTCCATCCACAGCAGATCCATGGTGAATTTGGCCTCCAGGGAGAAGTGTATAGGCTGGGATGTAATCTATGGTCTGCCCTGATCTGACTGATGGAATGCAATTTGCCTAGCTATGGTGAGACTAAAGCCACCTCCGTTGATGAAATCGATGTGGACTGTTTCTTGGCGGGTTGACCGACGCCTCCAGGGGTGTTACGTGAGCAATGCTTGAAGGTTGGGATAATGTGTTAAAACTTAGGGTTCAGCAAGACTCGACTTGGACATCAAGGAGTTGCTGGCAGAAAAAGGGGTTACATCTACCCTGCTGGGGTCCCAAATTGTCAACCAGAAGAGGTGGACAAAAGAGGATATAGACCTTCTTGCAGAAAGATCCAGGAAGATAGACATGTAGGACATCATCGAAACGCTCACATTTGCTCACATGTCTGACATGTCTGAGTCAGGTACTGTGAAGATCTTTTCGCGAAAATTGGACGATATGACTTACAAGTGCTCCATGGTGCTATGTTTGGCGCGAACCACCTCCTTATGTTGTAGAAGTTGGAATTTCATGACAGCTGATCGATTACGGACCTCGACAGAGAGATACAGAAAGTCGTTTGCGTTCTTTTAGGAACGAGGCGTAGACACTGTGTGTTTACTCACTTCAACCTGCTGTCATCCTGTCGAATGGAAGGTATCCGGATGTTGTCAGCGTGGTGAAACGGTCTCAAAAGACCAAAGCAGCGTGCGTGTTGGATGCCGAGATAGCCGCTCGTCTTAGCGAGATATGCTATCAGCGGTGGTTGGTCCGTGCATATCAAGAAACAATGGTATCATGTGATGATATGTGTTCATATGTTTGTAAAGAGCTGGATCATGACATCAATACCCCTCAACAAAACTGGAAAATAAAGGACAGGATTGCACATGTTGTGGATTGTCAATGCTGAATGCTTACTGTAACAAAAAACATGCCATTCTCAAGTTGACGGTTGAAGATGTGAAGGGACATAGCTTTTTGATCCTGTTGGTTCTTTCAAGTTTGCGAACCTCACCATTACTTGGAAGCACATTTTTGTGTGACCATGTCTTTGTTGGGGATTTTGGATGATTTTGGATAGTTTCTACCTTTTCCGTTGATGAGTTCCTATCGATGTTCTTGCGGATGGAGTGACATCTCCAACCTCATGTTTATTAATTCGATTGACGTTCCCCACCTCATTGTCGGTTTTGAAGACCATCTCATTTGACCACCAGCCATAATTCGCCATGTGGTTGGGATGACTTGGTCAACAGCCACCACCCCTGCCACAAATTTTCAGGTAGCAGTGGTGCCGAAGGCGGAGGCAAGTGGAACATGCCGGGCCTAGCTGATGTTGTTGATGATTCTTACTTCTATGGTTGTGATACGTTGTGATAGTTGTGATCATTATCAAATATTATCAATAAATAAACACAAACATGATAGTCACCATCCACAAATACTGCTGCTATGAATATGAGATATTATGAGGTTCGTTGTCTATGATGGTTGCTGATGGTGACTGCTGATACTTTAGCTTGATCCAAAGGGGCTCCAGGGATGGTTTCTATAGAGGGTGGACGGGGCATGACGTAAACATAAACTATGTCTAGGCGTAAGTAAAAACATATGTGAAACATAAACGAACATATGTGAAACGTATATGAAACATATGTCAAACATAAGACAAAACACATGTGGAACGCAAACGAAACATAAAATGGAATATAATTGAAACATAAGTGACACATAAAGCAAAACATGTGTGTGAAATTTGCAACATATGTGAAACATGAGTTGGCCGTCCCCCCTGTGTCAAGCAGTTGCCAATTTGAAATCCAAACCTGGTACAAACCTGCAGCCAATGTGAAACTGATGTCTCCCACATGTTTCACATATGTCTGACATACGTTTTGTTTGCGCAGCACTTGCGTCAGGCAAAAGTCTAAGATCTTATTCTGGGAAAATAAGATCTTAGGATTTTGACATACATAAAAAAAACACAAGCGAAACACAAACAAAACATAAACAAAACACAAATGTAGCATAAACTTGTTTATGTTTTTTTGTGTCCTGTTTATGTTTTGGTTTATTTTTTGTTTATGTTTGATTTGTTTTTTTGTCGATGATTTGCGTATGGCCTTATTTTTATGTTTTTTCGTGTTTTTTAATGCTTGTTTGCACAAAAAAACACAACAAACATAAAAATAAGGCCTTACGCAAATCACTGACACAAAAAAACACAAACAAAACATAAACCAAAACACAAACAGAACACAAAAAAAACATAAACAAGTTTATGCTACATTTGTGTTTTGTTTATGTTTTGTTTGTGTTTCGCTTGTATTTTTTATGTATGTCAAAATCCTAAGATCTTATTTTCCCAGAATAAGATCTTAGACTTTTGCCTGACGCAAGTGCTGCGCAAACAAAGCGTATGTCAAACACAAGTGAAACACAGAGCAAACATTGTGTCACATAACTCCGCTCACCTCCAGAGAAGATGGAAACACGTGCGCGACAGTTGGGACACATGACTGCCAGAATGGTTTGTGGATTCATTTGTGTTTTGTTGATGAGTCGTTTTATGTTTTATTGTGGATTCACTTGCGTTCTGTTTATGATGAGTTTCCGATGTGTTTATGATTCACTTGTGTTTGCTTTTATGTTGCGTTTACGTTGTTTTATGTTGGTTCTTTACGTCTTTGGTTTATGTAAGGCTCTTAGCCTCAGATCTGGTTCCTATAGACGAAGCCCTTTGGGTTTACCTAACTGATACTTATTGTTGGCTGCTTCTTTCTCCGAAAAACATCATGGCAAGGCAGGCCAGGAGGCAGGTAGCCAAGTGGACATTGCGGCGCCTTGACTTGGGGATGTGACTGGGTAGTGGGTGGTTCACTGTCATTATTTCCTCTGGTTATGACTAACATAGCTATTGAAAATGACCATAGAAATAGTGGATTTTCCCATTAAAAATGGTGATTTTCCATAGCTATGTTAAATTACCAGAGGGTATTTCCTCTTTTGTGATTGTTGGGTAAAAGCATTTTGTTTGATCGGCGCATGTTGAAAGTTGTTTCTGAACTTAAAAAGATGGACACGCCCCTGGGCAGTTGTATTTTTCTTTCGTGGTTTGAAGATTGCTACACTTGTCAGTGGATGACCTTTGCTGCTGTCAAATGCAAGCCCACTGCCGTAAAGCTCCAATCGAATCGATTTAACCGGTAAGTCAGACAGGCAGTCTTCAAGACCCCTGTTGGTTGATGATGAACTGGTTTGGAGGTTCTTGACCTACTTGACATTTAGTACATAATCCCGTCCCCCGAATCAAACACCTCCAGAAACCATGGTTCAGTTTAGTATAAGTGTGTATATAAGGTTTACAATTTAATTAACCATATTTGGGACCATACAATGTGTTTTTCTTGGGTAAACAAAATAATACTAGGAGGATGGATGAATCCAAAATCCGGGTATGTCTGTCCGTATACCATCCACGGTTGATCCTGAGGCCTTTCAGTCGCTGTCCACCCGCAAACGCAAAAACGTCACGGAGCAGAACACCGCCGTGGCCGTGGCTCATCATGGTTCATCCTGGCGGTTGGATGGACCCTGGGGTCCCTGGGGCCCCTGGGGTAAGGTGGATCTGGAAAAGACAGTTGTTGTTTTTGTTCCTAAGGAAATGATGTGGAAATATGTCTGTGAATATGTCGTAAAATGTTCTCACTGCTGGATTTGTGATGTGTGAATTTTCGGTAGGATGCTGAGTAAGAGTGGGTATGTGGGCAATAGTGGACCAAAATATGTGTCGCGTTGGTGAAATTGCTGTGTGTGTGTGTGTCGCAAACCATTTGAACACACACCGATATGTAATTTATGCAATATACAGTCAGTTTTGATCTTGACGAGTTTACAAAGTTGATCCAACATGATCCAACTACATAAGCAATCAAGACGTACTTTTCAAATCAATCCCTTGCTTTTGGTACTTGTAGCATCCAGAATGCATGTTGCTGGTTGCTTCCCGAAAACAGCCCGACATCCATCTCTGGCATCTCTCCAAGGTGAAGGTCTTTCTGTTTGATCTTCTCTACTTCCAGGCTGGGAAACGGCGAAATGAAGCACACGAGACACGGAATCGGTTGGTCATAGTTGGTCCAAGTTTCTCATTTAAGACTATTTAAGATGCAACCATATGCATGAACAAATTTGAACATATTGATTGGTTGTGGCCTGGTTCATGAAAAATGCTCCACTGACGTGTCTTGACCGTGCCAGGAGTCTTTGATCGCTCTGCCTTTTGGGAAACGAAGGGAGAAACTGCAGCAACATTTCGAGAAACTTGAGGAGAGCCACCGTGAGAGGTTGGTTGGAGTACACAAAAACCTTTGGAGAACTTAGCCACTGAAAATAGAAATCATACTTTGTCAATGGAAACAACAACAAATGCCGTATTGTTGTTTTCTATGTTTCTGTGCCCATTCTTTAGTCGTTTGTGGTCATTGTGTTATTTGTTGCCGTGCTTTATGGCCGGCTCTAAGTGCCCCCATCGATCCTTGCAGGACTTGTTGGCCTTTGCCGAAGCAGAAGACCTCAAAATCGAGCCTTGGATGCGATGAAACCCGGAAATTTCATGTTGAGTGATTCTGCTGGCTGTTAGAGAGGTCCTGGGTGTGATTGTTGATGGTTGTTAGGTGTGTTGATGAATACTTGGGCAGTTTCCTCCGCTTTTGCCTGCTGGGCCTTACTCAGGCAGAAGGAAAAGCAGAGGCTGTTCTTGAGGTGCGGGGTGGAATTGCTGCATTTTTGGGTCACAATCTACAAGTGAAATGAGCCCAGGTCAAACAGCAATAATTAATAATAATTATACGTATATGTATGTCATACATGTTGGTTGTTCATACAGCCATGATTTTCTACATCATCCATCCTTCACAGATGGAATGAATCCAACTCAACCAAGCCCAGGTACGCCTCATATCATGCGACCTTGATTAGTGGCCAAGCGGGCTGGTGTTTCACAGGATTCTGACATCTTTGATTGTACTTCCTCGTGCCAACGAATATACTACTGTACATTAGTGTACATAGTTTTACTATGTTTTACTTAACATGATATGTAGATACATTTATATACGATATGATATACCGCATATATTTACACAATTTTACACGTAGTATTATGATATATAATTCTATATAAGATTTGAATGGAGAATGGATTAGATACATTTATATAGATACAATATGATACAATCAAATATACGATATAATATATTTATATTTTTGTTGAACCTTCTGATCCATGAAAGTAATTTGATCTCGCTGCAGAGGCTGCTCTGCATCGCTCCGTGGCCGCGTCCTGCGAGGGGTTGATGGCCCCCTGGCTAACCTGGGTATCAAGGATGGATTCCAAGGATATATTCAGGTTATACATTCCAAGGATATCATCATCAAAATACCAACCTGATCCAACCTGGTGGTTAAGGCCAAGAGGTCATGTCAACAGTTAGTTGTATGTAGCTATACCTGCTTGTGCAGATAATTACTTACTTGAGTTGATGTGAGGATGTCTCCAGCATGCTTTTCATTCCGCGGTCGCAACGGTCGAGGTTAAACACCTTGACTCCATTTACGAACCTTCCACAAAGCGTTCCGATTGTTGGTTGAAGCTCAAGAAGGACCTTTGCACCGCAGTTGTGTATTCATGATATGTCGGGCGATCCATTTAAGATTGTTTGAGCATCTCCGACAGCAAAGCAGAGAGGAAAGAAATTGCTTCTACAAGTGACCCAACCCAGTTCAAAAGAGTTATGAAAAGAACAAAGATGTTAAGCATAAACACCACCAACTTACATGGTAAAGCTACATGAGGAACACACTCAGGATCCCATGATATGCAAAAAACTCAGACGCATGGCATGCTCAGCACTTGCGACCCATATTTGGAAAAAAACAAACAAACATTTTTTTCCAGCTATCAAGACCATTCCATCCCTCCATTTGTATGAACTAGTTTCTCAAATCCATTTCTCTGTTGGCTGAAATCTACATCTTGGTGGTTTCCCCTTGAAAAAACCTCCGAAAATCCACCAACACTTCCCAGAATTGGATGAAAGTAAGATCAAAAATTGCAGTAACCGACAACCCACAAAATGTTCCGCATGTAACATCCACTTTGTTTCCCCGTTTTTTTGTTTCCTTCCCAACATCAAAAAACCACACCCCAAAATTAGTGATGTTCATAGAATTGGATGATGGGAAAATTTACAGGAAACCCCTATATTTGATGGTAAAAACCATGGTTTCCTGTAGATTTTCCCTTAAACCAATCCATTGAGATGCAGGACTACTTGGATTCCATGGGCGATTCCCTGGACCTTGTCCCCATCGGCGGCTGGCGCGGCAGCGGCCGCAAGAGTCGATGGATCTCCCCGTGGCTCATGGCCACGTGCGCTGTCGATGGGTTTCTGATAGGATGGGATGATGTACCAGGGACACTCTTCTTGTTGGTACCCTCTGGTAATTCAACAGTTTGCTATTGAAAATGGCCAGTTATAGTGGAATTTCCCATTAAAAATGGTGATTTTCCATAGTTATGTTAGTTTACCAGAGGGTAAACATTAAGGCATCTCTAGATTCTTTGGATGGGAATAATGCCTGGTTTTATGCGGCGATATCGTTGGCTTTATGGCCTGGTTTTTGTATGTTTTTGTAGCAATATGGGAATATGATTGTGGTATTTCCCATAGGATCCATGTATGGTATATATGCTAACATTTGGGGTATATTGATGGTAAATGTTACCATATATAGCATACATGGATCCTATGGGTTTCATGTTAATTGATGATTATTGGTATTCTACAGGGAGTTCTAATAGAATAGGATTGATGATTAATATTGATGGCATGTTTTAATGGCAAAATGAGACATAAAACCAACGACTCTTATGGGGATGATGGGATACATACAAATAATGCTAGCTGCTAGAGGGAAACCCAAAATCATCAGAACTTGGTCGTTTTTCAATGTTTTTCATGGGAACGCAAATGGTGTTGGGGTCAGTCATGTGAAGAATGTGTTTTTCCAGAGGGAAAGAGAAATGTGGATCTTTTGGAACATGCATCTATGTGATTTAATTACTTTGTAAGCATGGGGAAATTCAACAAAAATCAACTGTTCGTGATATTCGACCACGTATTTTGTTCCATGTCGGGTCATGAGATATGGATTTCATCGACCAACAATGAGGAATGAAACTTGTTTCAACCAGGGGACCTCAGTTCTTGACGTACCCAACATGACTCAATCTGTAGCAAGATAGTCAGTTGTCTGGAAAAAGCTTGAAAATTTGGGGCGTGCGGCCCATGTTTGACCACATTTGTGCAACAAATTAGAACCAAAGGCACATTGGTTTAATGTCTTGTGTGCTTTTGGGGTGGATGATTGCAAATTTGTCGATGGCGATGGCTTAAATGATCGACTCAAGACAATGGGCCCTTTAGTACCACATTTAGACGACGGAATACATCACAATGGTTCAACATGAATTGTCAATTCAATGGTACAATCACCTAGAATGAAATTTAGGACCATTGAATTCATGACCATGTTGAACCATTTTTGAGGCAGACATCGGTCCATATCGGTCCTAAATTGCACAACGTACCTGGCGATCTCCAGGTACGATCCAACGGATGGTACCCTGGGCAGCGTGTGCCGCGTCATGTCCGGCTTCAGTGACAAGTTCTACAAGGACGGCCGGCCAAAGGAGAGTTCACCGGGTGATTCCACGACCAAAATTGGACAATGACCTGCAGAAAATAGAAGGTCCCCAAGTTAGATACATACATCATGATACATCCACAGCTGTTGGTTCTGTACTTGATCTGCTTCAGGATTTCTCTTGTTCTGCATTGTCTGATTCCCCTATGTCTAGTTGTATTATACTGGTTGGTGGTTTGGAACATTTTTTATTTTTCCATATATTGGGAATAATCATCCCAAGTGACTTTCATATATTGTTCAGAGGGATAGGTATATCACCAACCAGTATATAAAACTGTAAATCAATCCAAAAACTGTAACCGTTCCATCTCCCCCGATTCATCGTCCAGGACCCCGTTCGTGACACCCGTTGTGGTTTCGGTCAGGAGAACACCATCCGCTACGTGGGTCACGAACTCGACGGCACGCGAGACAAGGAGGAAGCCCAAGAGGAGGGCGAAGGCCCTGAGGAATGGATAGCAGATGAGTGCTGAGTAATGGGGTATACGATTACGTAGTTATAGTATGTTATAGTGATAGATTATATACGTGATGTATACTTAATCCATCTTAATCCAAAAAAAGATAAACAAAATAGGCATTTACGTTGTGTAGAGGTTTTGTTCTTTTTCAGGTATTTTATTTTAGGTATTTCTACTATAGAAAGGTATGTTTGTGGAATTTACTTGTCCATTGTTTTCGGGAGGGCTATATTGTCGTCCATCTCTACTAGCACTGTAAGTACTGATAGATAGCGATATTGATATGTATTTGCGTGCCTGGTTAATGATCATGACCATCATGACCAGTGATAATAGAATGAGAAGGACAGGATTATCGATTATCATTATGATACCCCAATTTGGGGTATGCGATTATTGGGTGGGGTACGAGCGATAGTATCCCTAGGATTTCACCGATATGGCAACGGTTTGTGAAAACCTCGGGGCATCGGGATGGAGTCAACCATTCTGAAATCATGATAGGTTGTATCCTACTTGGTCCTACATGTTGTTTGATGTTTGTTTGATATTTTGTCTTGTCTTTCTGCGTTTTGTTACTTCCATCCCAAGCTTTTTATGTTGAGATACCAGAGACCACCATAACTCGCAGGCGAAGAAGCATCTGAAGAGCAAGAGGCACCTGGGCGGGGACCTGGAATTTTTCGGGGACAGTGAGGTGCCTGCAATCTGGGATAACTGGGATGGACTGCAGGTTTTCATCAGCCCTTTCTTGGGGGTTGAAAGATCTAGTCCTCAACATGAAATGATTGATGATTGGGAAATCAGGTTTGTATTTGATTGCAAGTTGTAAGCACGGAACAAGGACCATTTTCTGCCAATCAGTGTTCATTTATTTCATTTATTTGGGAGTTGAGTTCGCCTGCTTGTGCACCCAGCAGGTAGATGATGAAGAAGCCATCCCAGTCGCGAAAAGCAGACCTTTGGCAGCAATGGCTGTGGCAATGGAAATGTGAAAATTTGTGTCACTCAAAAAGTACAAGAAAGGCAGACCATGATTGCTCACGTCTATGGGTTGTTTGGTTAGGTGCCCATGATTCCAGATCATGTCCCCCAAAAACATGTTGTTTTGGTGTTTGTGTGAACCCAAAATTGACCACGACTCAGCAGTTTTGACCCCTTGAGACCTAGCTCTGAGATGCCAAACAAGTTGAAAGAATAGGAACCAAGAATTCATCCAACTTTTTTGCCAATCATAGATATCTAATATCTATTACAAGATCTATCTACTTCTACCTCCGGCCCCATCTCCCAAGGCGCAAGCGGCAGCGGCTCCAGCGGGCTGCAGCTGAAGCGCCCGGCGGAGGGGGTGGAGACCGACGAGGCGCCGGCCTTTTGGTTCCAGCCCTGCGAGGTTTGGGAGATCCGTGGTGCAGCACCTGGGCCGAAGGGATGGGATGGGATTTGTGCAGATGTTTGGGATGATTTGGGATGATGTGGATTTGGGATGATGTTGGGATGATGTTGGGATGATTTTTGCCATTTTTTGACTATCGAAATTCACATGTTCAAGTGGTGGATGGTTGCTTTCAATATCTTCCAATGTTGTTTCTTGGGTGCTTGATTCTTGAGAGGAAGCCACTGTATGTTTTGCAATATAAGTGCGTTTGCGTGTAGGTTGATTGGAATGATGATACAGTCCACACATCGGGTAAAAGGCCAATTTTAACAGAATGGACTTTGTGGTGTGGAATGAGTGGATTTGTGGTTTTGCTTCCAAGACTATTTAAGATGCCATTTATTTCATGATATTTCATACCTTCTTTTTTCCAGCCTGTACCAGACATACAACATACGACCCGGAGAAAAGACCATGTTTGAACCACAATTTAGGCTTATTCTGGAGCAAGTAGTTACTGTACCCTCTGGTAATTTAACATAGCTATTGAACATGACCATTTATAGTGGATTTTGCCATTAAAAATGGTGATTTTCCATAGTTAATAGTTATGTTAAATTACCAGAGGGTAGTTATTCCACCAAACTCATCCCCATCCCCCCATGATCCACCCATATCAACCCCATCGAAAACCCGAGGACATCACCATTTCCCCCAAGCACATGGCAGCACGTGGCTTGGTGGACCCCAAGAAAGGCCTGTCTCTGCGCTTTCCCCGCTTCATGCGGAAGCGGGAGGACTGCCGGGTAGGCTGGGACATCAGATGCGGTTCTTGGAGTAGACCTTGAGATATCTGGAGATGTGAAACACTGCTTGGTTGTTTCCAAATAATCACTGGTCAGATCTGACCCGTAATTCTTTGGGATGGTGATTCCATCGTCTTCACATACTATGCAGGGGGGTTGAAAGCACCAAGCGGAACATGTTTCGAAACTGGAATGGTCCACCAAGCTCAGATCAGTCGGTTCAAATCACCACCTTTGCTGGAAACTGAATCTAGAAGTGGCAGTATTTCCACTTGGTCCAGTCCTTTGATTGTGATTGGAATAATATTCATATTGTATAATAAATATATATAAATGTATTAAAATAAACATCCATGTCATAATCTTGGTGTTGGTTGCTCAAACATGTACAGAGCTTCAGAGCTTCATTTGAAATTGCCAGATCCAAAAAAGGACAAGCGCCTTGTGGACGCCACGCGACCTGAGCAGTTGGCGGAGCTCTTCCGAAAACAGGGACAGCACCGTGGCTCGGCATGGCTCGGGTCATTTTGAAGAAGTTGT
Organism: Cladocopium goreaui; assembly: GCA_947184155.2. Lineage (NCBI taxonomy): Eukaryota > Dinophyceae > Suessiales > Symbiodiniaceae > Cladocopium > Cladocopium goreaui. Next base: position 235,471 of record CAMXCT020001668.1, on the reverse strand, counting down.
TTCTCCAAGGACTGTTTCAGGGCTGATGCTGCTGTATTGTTTGTCTTGTTTTGTTATGTGTGTGCCATTTCTTTTTGTTAGTTGAAATCATTTATTTAAGTCCCACTAGCCTTAACCTTCAGATTCTACCTGCAGCTTGAGGGTCAAAAGTCATCTATGGGTCATTTTTGAGGACCTCTCAACTTGAATATCTTGAATCAACTTGCAGGGTTTGGCCTTGTTTTGGTGGAACAATTGCTGTCCAAAGTTGGGGGAACCATGGAAGATTTGTGTTCACTCAGATGATCAGCAACAAGAGGGGATACTATGAGTCGGGGATACAACAGCGAATGGGAAGCCTTAGCTATCTATGAATATGGCTTTCTCAAAAGGGGGGTAGCCAGAGCACCATAAAACTGTGAAAAGTTATAGTTGAAAAGAACTTGATGAGAATGATTGTGTAAACAATCAACATGGCTAGAGAAGTACAGCCATTAAGGACGATCACAAATATGGGATATTGATAGTCGGGGGGTGATATCTGGATGATCGTGGACAATCCAACATTGGAGATGCATATTGTCCAGGTGCTGCTATGTATGACGAATTAACTTGACTCACCAAGAGTCAGAACCATGTGTGCCTTGCAGCGCTATGAAACTTCAACTTCACTCTCTTTGAACATGAGACAAATTTTGGCAGTGTACTGAAAGAGATGATGCTTCCATGCTTGCAGTCCTTGGGATAGTGTGTGGGACACTTGGGATATCAGAGGACGTGTTTTTGATACACCTTTTGATATACACATATCCATGATATTCCATGACATTCCATGATAATATTCCCTTACCTTCCATATAGAATATGTATGAATATGCCATTAAATATATATATATATGTTTAATATATATATACATATAATACACATAATATGTGTGTATAATATATATATATATATAATATGTATATATAATATATATATATATAATATATGTATACATATATATATAATATATGTATACATACATACATACATACATACATACATACATATATATATATATATTATACAATATGTTTATAATATATATATATGCGAATAGAGTGTAGGCTACGGGTCAGTGTACATTATCACTATTAGGCACTCTAAGATCCACAGCCGAAGGGGTACATGAAACCGACCTCTTTGGCTCAAGACCCACTGCAGCGTCAGAGAAAACAATTGCAATGCGGAAGCTGATGCCCTTGTAACGTCATCACTGGAACATCCACTTTGACATTGACTATCAGGACATAATCGGACAGACAATCACCGATTCGCAGGTTATCAGCCGTAGGACTCCTACGGAGCCTACGAGCGGGGAGCCACGGGCCTTACAGATGACTGAACAGGATAGCAGCGATAATGCATTTTCTTTCTCTGGACATGCCGTTGCACCAGCTGCCGGCACGCAGTCAAATTCTTCACAGAGTATCGACACTGGTGGAAGCGATGCCTCAGAATTGAGAACAAGCCTACCCAGGCGACCTCTGGTTGCTCCTAGAGGGAGACAAATTTCGACAATGCAAGCAATTGAAGATAGGGACAGCACACCTGGAAAGAGAAGATCATCTGCACGACAATTGTCGCCTCCGATGACTCCAAGGACCAAGGCAAAGACTACGTCGTCGAATCCGCCTTCACCGATTCAGGACGCTACTCCATCAGGGACAGGATCTTATCAACAAGTGAACGCCCCATCAAGTGGTAGCGACATCTTCACTGCCTATCAGAGTGAATTAGCTGAATACAAGACATCACTGGAAAGGGCCACTGAAGAAGAATCCGTACTTCAGGCAAGATTAAGCGAGACGACAGCATATGCCTATCAACAATTTAATTTCCTGGAAAGCACCACTCATCAAGAGATGATGTCGATGACCGAACAACTCCAGATGCTGAACTTCGAGTTACAGGCTGCACAACAAGAAGACGAAGGTGCGACCTACAGGATCGAAGAGTTGGAAAGGTATCAGACTATGTCGAATGAAGCTGCATCTCATTTGGAATTCAAATATTCACGACTACGTTCGGAATTCGATGAACAAATGGGACAAGCGAACGCAATTATGGTGCATGTGGGCGCTGATGCGAATGCTCACATCAATCAACTCAGACTGGAACTGGAAAACGCAGAGATGAATGCCAAGCAGGAAGCTCTAGCGGTCGGCTATGCTAACGACCAGACATGTGCTTTACAGATCGAGATGCTCGAGGTTGCTAATCAGAACCAGACGATGAAGCACACCATGGCCATGAACGTCAGGCGACTGGAAACTGAGCTCGATGCTGCTGACATGAAGAGGGACGAGATCATGAAGGAGTTCCGTAGTAACATAAGATCTGAACATGACCGTTATGCAGAATGTGAACATCACTTAGCTTTGGAAGAATCGCAGCTTCGATTGCAGGTGATCCACAGTGAGAACTTACAATCTCGACTAGCGATTTCTGAGAACAGGGTTTCTGAAGAATCTCTAGCTGAATCAGGTGGCATGCGGGACATGAGGATCATGGGACTACGTTCTGAACTACACATGAAACAAAGTCTTTTAGATCGAATGCAACAGCAACTGACTGAATCGAAGAATCAGTATCATGAACTTTCCTGTCAACAAGCCAGAAGATCATCACCAAGCAGATCACCGCATGGAGGACCTCTCTATGAGATGTACATGCAAGCCGTGCGTGAACGTGACAGCTTGAAGGAATCTAAGGCTGAGGTTGACAAGTTGTACTTGCAGAATAGATCTGAACTCATTGACACTGAGGACCTGCTCAAAGTATTCCAGCGAAACTTTGATGAAACTGGTAAGAAATATCAAGATGCTCTGAACAAGATCGATCACATGAGTAACAATCCGAATGTGACGAGTACCTTGTTTGACAGTTTGCACAATGAAATCAATGACAGGGATACAGCTATTGCTCGCCTTCATACTGAACTTGAAGCCCAAAAGGACTCTCTTGAGCGTGCTCACAGGGATGCAGGTAAGTCCATCAAGATGTTGAACGACAGAAGACTCGTGATCAAAGGTGCGACTGACTATTCCATTCCTGAAAGCCATTTGACCGAGATGCATCAATTGGCCAATGAGCGTTACGCTGAGGTAGAAGAAATGTCGAGCACCATTGCTGCCCTGAAGTTGGAAAACCAAGCTCATTCTTCTTCATCAATGAATAGACCGACTACATTACATGGGTACCCCAGTAATGCCATGCCTCGGAATGAATGTGAAGAGAAGTGTGCCAAACTGAAAGCAGAGTTGGACGAGATGAAGCAAGAGAGGAACGCTGAAGTTCGAAATCTTCAAGATGAGTTGAAGAAGATGGAAGATCGTAAAGATTACTATAAGAACAATTTCTCTCAAGCTGAAGATCGTGCCAATGATGAAGAGCAGGAATATCGAGCAGAAGCTGAAGCCTTCGAGAAGCTCAGGAACGAGTACAACACAAATGTCAAGGAGTTGGAGAACCTTGAAAGGGATAGATCCAAGTCATCTGTATCTCTAAGACAAGCCGAAAAGATCAGCCTCCAACCCTGGCCTAAGACCACTGAACTTTCATCCTGGAAGGGAAGTGTTGTTCATGAAGTTTGCGTTGCAAGTGGAGATCGAAACTATGAAGATTGGAAAGCGTGGTTAGCTCCGTGTCTTGCAGATCAACCTGACTTGGAGGCGCTGGCCAAAGCTCCTGATGTGAGATTCCAATCCATTGATGCCAAGCTCTCCAACGCCTTGAGGAAAGTCATTGACAATGCTGGGGACAAGTCCATGCAAGTGAAGTATGACATGTCCATGAAGAACCAATTGTATGGGAGGAGTGGGGACTTCATCAAGGGACGAGAACTATTTGCAATGATATTGATTAGCTTCAAGTCACCTGACCACACTGAAGTTCTCTACAATGCCCATCATTTGTATATGTTCAACTACTATGGAGATGACCAACTTGAGGCCTTCTACAACAAGTGGCTTGACATCGTATACAATATGAAACATGATGATCTGCCTTCCAACAATTCCCTGCGTGACACATTGTTCCGGAAGATTGAACATTCAAAGCTTATGGCCTTCGATATCAACCGATACAAAACCTTTGATGAAGGGCATCCTGAGAAGACCTATGCTTACCTAACTGGTATGATCAAGGGATACATAGCACGAGGGAAGCAAGAACGACTGTTGAAAGATAGAGAACGTGCAGTGAAACTGCCATTGTCCTTCAACAAGACGACACCTGCCTTAGAAGATGCAGACAAGCCTGCCGCTCCCGTCAAGACCAAGAAGGAGAATGAAGCGACCGCATCGTCTACAGGTGATCCTCCCAAACGTCCTAAGGCGAAAGCGAAGAGTGAAGCTGCATCGGTACTTCCTACACCTTCTCCGAAATCCCATGCCGACAAGAACAACAAGAAAGGCAAAGGTGGGAAGGGAAGATCATCTTCACCCGTTGACAAGAAGAAGATATTCTGTAACTACTTCTTCAATAAGGGAGGATGCAACAAAGGTGACAAATGTCTTTACAGTCATTCTCAGAAGGTCTATGATGCCAAGATGAAAGGTAAGAAAGGCAGAAGCGGAAGTCGAGATTCATCAAGAGGGAAAGGTAGAGGAAGTTCATCTTCAGCTGGACCCAAAAAGAAGGTATGTTGGAATTGGCAAGAGGGTACCTGCAAGTTCGGAAGCAAATGTAAATTCCTGCATGCAGATAAATCGCCTTCAGCATCCTCAGAGAGAACCAGCAAGAAGACACCAAAGAAGAAGGCGACTCCCATTACCATTGATTCCTTCTTTGATAGCGACAATGAAGATTCTATGGATTATACCTCACCGAGGATAGCCAGTGCAAAGAAGTCTTCTGATGATCGCAGGATCTCATTTGATCTGGAACCTGAGGTGCACGAGATCGCCATTGAGGACTACCAGGAGGGACTACCCAAACGTATGTATCGTGACCCCAACAAGCAATATGTCTTCTGGAAAGTCGATGATTTGACCGACGATCAGTCCAAGTCCGACAACACCCTCGGTTCAGTCCGAGCACGGGCCAAGGCTATCATCATGGACAGATGTGGACTCCATCGTTTCGTTGATGAAGTTAGAATCATCATTGGCCCCAAGTTCGACATGTTGATCAAACTGGACTATAATCATGATGACTTGACTTTTATTGAAGAGCTTGTTGAACATGAAGCTGGAAAATCCCTCATGAAGTCCAAGAACGTGATGTGCATTTCACTACCAGTGCAGGCTAAAGATCGTAGATTCATCCTGGATTCTGGAAGCGGACATGATTTGATTTCTGCAAGGAAAGCCGAAAGGATGAACTTGAAGCAACGAACCTGTGATCCTATCATGTTCCACACTGCCAATGGTTCAACTGCTACCCAGACGGAAGCAGAGATTGACCTGGGGACATTTGATGTAACCTCTCACGCCTATGTACTGGACGACACTCCGTCCGTGATGTCTCTTGGGAAACGATGCATGGAAGAGGGATACTCCTTTATATGGCCTTCTGGTAAGATGCCTTTCTTGATTACAAAGGATGGTGAGCGCATCGACCTGACAATCCACGATAACATTCCTTATGTTGATCTTGGAACATATGAATGCACTCCTCATGAATGCCATCATGCATCGGAGATCCATGACCTTTTGACACACTCTCAAATTGGAGTCGATGACTTCGACGATATTATTAGCAATATTGGTCAATCCTCACGAAGAGTACATCTCGATGGAGAAAGTGGTCTTGAGACATCGACTGAGGATCACAATTGTTCCCGACACGTCAAGAAGCTCAAGAAGAAGAAGAAGAGAAGAACAATGAACCGGCAGAAACATTCGGCAACTCCTGGAGAAGAGGAAGAAGAACCACCTGAGGGCGGCGAGTACGAACCAGGAACCCCGCTTGGCGATCCTCCTGGGGACGAGACTGACCTTGAAGATGACGGTCATGGTGCTCCTGAAGATGCCGCTGAAGGAGATGAAGATGACATCGAAATCGATGTTGTTGAAGGTGAATCTAGGGTTGCCAAAAGAGGAACACTCAAGAGAGAAGCTAATAGCTTGAATCACAAGTTGACCCACAGATACAAGAATCCATATTGCGACTCATGCATTCGAGCAAAGATGAAGCATTTCAAGACTCGTCGTGGTGCATACAAGAGGGAACTCAAGAAGTTTGGCGACCTCATTACCTTTGATGCGGTGGACACATCCAAAGTCCATGATGACGTGTTGGTCCTCGAGAAGGAAGTGTTGGTTGTCAGAGACTGTTATACAGGAATCATTGGTGCTTATCCATCTGACAGAATGACCAAAGATGATGTAGTTAGAGCAGTGAAACAGTTCATCGGCGCCAAGAAGGTCAGACAGGCCTACTCTGATCATGCTCCTCAGTTCATTGAAGCCATGAATGAGATGAAGATACCAATTGATCATTCGTTGCCTGGAAGACCTCAAACCAACTCAATTGCCGAAAGAACAAACCAATTTATCCTCACAGCTACTTCTACATGTCTTTTGGAAGCTGGATTACCACCTTGTTTCTGGAGAACAGCAATCCTTTGCGTATGTCATCTACTCAACGTAGAACCCAACGATGATGATTTGAGCGCTTGGTGCAAACTCCATGGATCTGAATTTGCTGGCAAACTCATTCCCTATGGTGCTCGTGTGAACTACAAGCCTCCGAAGACCAGAGAAGCGGGACAACTTCACAAGTTTGGGCCTGATTCTATTCCAGGAGTGTTTGCAGGGTATCACATTGGTCCAGGGATGCATTGGTCAAGACAATACAAAGTATGGCCTCTGAGTGAATTCGTACATCAGAATCTTGGTGACGATGCTAGCAAACCTGAACACCGTCTTCTCAAACCTCATTTGACTGAAAAGGTCGAGATGGTCACTCCATTGACATTTCCATGTAAGCAGGAATATGAGAGGGTGAACACCACATTGGAAGGAATGAAAGAAAGAGAAATCCTCGATGGCGACCCCTCCAAAATGCCTCATGGAGATGACGAAGAACATGACCAAGATGAAGATGATGATGAGCTTGATGACGGAGACGACGGTGGACCTGGACCAAGTGGTGGAAAAGTCTCAAAGAAGCCTCTTGATGACCCTGAGGATATCTTCGACAAAGACAAAGATCCAGAAGAGATGACCCTCCAGGAATTGATTGACGCCCAACCAGACCATTGGAAGAAGGGCAAAGCTGGAGATGGGAAGGTATACCTCAATGACGATGGTGAGAAGGTCAAGTTGAACGTCAAGGGTTACCCATACAAGATTGGAGATGATGGTAGACGAATGTTCAGGACGTCGTTGCGTCCCAAAGGAACCTATTCTCCTGAAGAATGGCGCAAACTCTCTCAATCTGATCGGAATACCATCCTCAAAGCCGAGAAGAAGAAGTTGGAGAAGAAAGAGGCTGATGACAAAGCCAAAAGATTGGTCGAGGAAAAGAAGAAGAAGGCAACGGAGAAGGAGAAGAAAGATTCAAAGAAAGACAAGGACGAGCCAAAGTCCAAGGACGATGAAGGTGGTGATGAAAGTAAGAAGGATGACTCTCATTCAAAGTCAAAGAAATCCGATGCAGGTGTTGGTGAAGTTGTGAAGAACAAAGTTACCTTACCTATCACATGTACAAGTACGTATCTTGATTTGTACGATATAGTCGATGATGACGATGTACATGGAAGACGATACATTGATTGTCGAAAAGTGAAGAGGAATGCTGATACTAGTCCATGTTCCGACGCTTCTACTGACGTCCCGGACGACGAGGAATATCTCACTGAATGGGATGAATGGTCGGAGGTCGAGAAAGGACGTGGCCCAAAAGCATCGTGGAGTGGTGAAGTTTGGAGCACATTGTCAGGTGAGATTTCGAGGTTTTCCATGGCTACGCCAGGAGAGTCGACGATGATCAAAAATGGCAGATGTGTTAACGTCAAGAACGTGAAGGACATAACCACTGATGATGATGAATACATTCCATTTCCAACTATGCCGTGTACTTCTGCATCAAATCAAAGTCACCGAACCAAGATACCATCAGGAGGTCTTGGAAGCAAACTTTACAATGCAATGGTTTCACGACCTGTGGGCAGAGCCGAGATTGAGTCTAATCCGAAGGCCAAAGAGGCAATGCTCAAGGAGTGGAAAGGCCTTCGTGATCAAGAGGTATTTGACTTTACAATGGTTCGTGAATACGACGATGTTGTTGCAGAGGCCAAGAAGAACAAAAAGGAAGTACACATGGCTAGGGTCCATGGCATATGCGTGGAAAAGAATTACCAGCTGTCAGAAGACAATCCTGGACGAAAATTCAAGGGAAGAGGCGTTCTGCTAGGAAATCAGGTGAAGAATCAGCATTGGGAAGCAGCATTCTTCCAAGACTTGGGAAATTCCCCTGCTTCCTTCGAAGCCTCACGATGGGCAGATTTTTATGGATGTCTTCCTGGGCACTCCGTCAAGTTGGCAGATGCGATTCAGGCCTACATCCAGGCGAAGTTGAAGGGACCCTTGTGTTGGGTGGAGTTACCCACTGATGCATGGCCTCCGGAGATACAGTACTGGAAGTTCCGTCGCCCTGTCGTAAGACTCGACAAAGCCCTGTATGGACACCCTGATTCAGGCACGATGTGGGAACAACATTGTGACAAGAAAGTTCAAGAAATTGGTTTTAAGCCCATTGGAGAGGAATGGCCTTGCTGTTGGTAATCTATGTGGATGACCTTAAGCTTGCTGGGCCCTCCGAAAATCTGGCCAAGGGTTGGGAAATGCTGCGCACTGTTTTGCGCATTGAACCCGAAACCGATCTGGGACTTTACTTAGGATGCGTTTTATCCCAAGGTGAGACACAATTGCATAATGGTAAGAAAGTCAAGACCATAACTTATAACATGGAAGGATTGTTAAAGTTATCGGTGGAAAAGTATCTTGACATCATTGGCAAGGACACAAAATTGAAAAAGGTATCAACGCCGAGCCTTCCAGAGGAAACGAAAAGCAGCCCGTATCGAGCTCCTTCCGATGGAAAACGCAAAGTTGAGTGTCCTTGGTGTGCACATTCCTTCGATCCAGATATGCCTGCTCTCTCTGAGACTGGCAACTCACGTCCTGGCCAAGACAGTGAGACGCTGAGCCGTGGGAATCTAGCTCCGCACGCAGCTAGTGTGCTTATGAAGCTGCTGTATGCAGCCCGCATTGCGCGGTTTGACCTGTTGAGATCCATCAATGCTTTAGCACGTAATGTGACTAAATGGACAAAGGATGATGACGCCCGTCTTCATCACCTAATGTGTTATGTTAATTCCACATTGTCCCTCAAAATGATAGGATGGGTCGGAGACAAAATTGAAGATTTATCATTAGGACTATTTGCAGATGCGGATTTCGCTGGATGTGCCCAATCCTTGAGATCAACTTCAGGATCGCACTTACAAGTCCAAGGTAAGTTCACAAGATTCCCACTTGCTGGTGGAAGTAAGCGACAAGGGTGTGTTAGTCATTCTACCCCCGAAGCTGAAATTGTGGCTGCAGATACTGCACTTAGGACTCTAGGAATCCCCGCACTAAGTCTGTGGAAAGTCTTAGCCAAAGTTTTTCCTCAACTCCTGTTTCATGACGATAATCAAGGAATGATTGGTGTTGTCAGATCAGGACGGAATCCAACCATGCGTCATTTGGAGCGCACACATGGTATTTCCATTGCCTCCATGCATGAACATTTCCAAAAGGATCATTTTGTATTGATCTATGAAATTACAGCCAAAATGGCAGCCGATATCCATACTAAAGGATTCAAGAATCCCATGGCATGGAAGAAAGCTTGTATGCTAATCAACTTGTTGGAACCTCAGGACTTGCAGAGCAAAGAAGTATTGGACATGTTGCAGCCAAGCACCGATGTCGATATGACTACTCGCCAAGTTTTCCAATCCAAAACTGAGGACATCCCAAACTTCCCATACACGGAAACCCCTATTTTGCCAAAAGAAGTGTATAGGAAGGGTTTGACTAGTAAAGAGAAGCTACAATACTTGCCAGGTATGGATCCCATTTTTGTCGTCAAGCAACCGGTGTTTTATCGTCCTAGGCCACCCGGCCTTATGGTGCCGCCAGACGTATTGAGATCCACATGGGTTCTTCTCAATGGTACTTGGACAAAGGTCGAACACCGTGCATCTCCACCAGAGCAGGCTATCAGATTTGATAAGTGGGTTGAACGAGCGTGTTTTCAGTACCACTCGCCTAACAAGCAGCCGTTGATCCCGGACACTGTTTCACAATCCGTTTCAACGACCTCAACCCCCCGGGTGATGTCGTCAAAGCACGTGCATGCCCCGCCTGCCCACTCGAGATCACTACGTGACTCGTGTGCGTCCACACAACATGACCGTGTACAGCATCTGACCGATTCACCAATGCTGATGTTCTCGGTTGATGCCTTGTTTTTAGATGCACAGACATCACCGTCTCAACACCCGAAATCCATTCACCAGTGCCTTCAGCCAGCCACACGTGTGATCAATACGCTTATGCGCCTTGTTCATGGGGGGAGTGAGGGTGAAGGATATAGTGAGGGTGAAGGAAAGGGGCACCCACAGTCCACTTCAACACCTGGCCTATGTCGCACGCATCCGGAATTGGACATCAGTGATAACATTCCGTTTGTAAAACCCACCCGAAAATCCCAAGTGTTAGGTAAGAAAAATGAAGACCATTGGCAGTGGGATGGGAAAGAGACATTGATCCGAATTCACAAAACGCCGAGAAGGCAAACTTTGTACCACAGGATTGCGAAGACTGTCCTTGTGACCCTAGGATCATATGTGATGAGAGGGAAACTGAACAAAAGTTCAAAACCAATACTCGAGTGATCAAAGACATATGGAGATTCAAGGGCGACAATCATGAATCAACGAACAAGTTGAATGAATTTTGGACTGGAAAATCGACATTCAGGGTGCTCGCCAATGCTGAAGGGATAGATGGAGGTAAGAACCGTAAAGTGAGTCAGGGAGTAATCACGCTATGCACCAATTGCAATGATGTGAAAACTATTCCCATCACTGATGTTTTTGTCCCCTATCAATATCACATTGAAGTAGGCAAACATGAGGTTGACCATCCTACAGTGTCGGTAATCCTTTGGAGAGAAAAGAAAAACAGAACTTTGGAATTTCAATTTTCCAAATCACCTTGTGACTTGATGACATCAAAGTATGCGAAGTTTTCCCTTGCAATCAATTTGATCGAAGTTCCTCAAGCCGTCCCATGCTTCGTCTTGTTATGTTCGGAAGAGAGAAACTGGTTTACGTTCTTGCAGAACAAAATGAAGGACGAAATGAAGTTTCATGTCGTGCCAATCACTGAAGATGACGACATGCTCTCTCCGTACGGAATCAGTAAAGCAAGGCGATGCCTTCGGACCAAACTTGATTCAGTGTTCTTTGCAGGTCCATGTACAGGCGGTTCACCATGGAACCGAATCAACCGATGGGTGAGCGAAGCAACAACACAACTCATCGAAGCAAAGAAGCAGATCTTCTGGGCGATGTGGGAAGTGTTTGCATCAGTGCTAAGTGAGCTTATCAATATGGGATCACCAGCCTTGCTTGAGTTGCCTAGAGGTTGTGACTACTGGAAGGACCGTAGAATGACTGATCTTGTGGAAGGAACCGTATCTCATGAACACAAATTTGATGGATGCATGTATGGCTTGAAATCACAATTCCAAGAGACTCCCAAACCAATCAAGAAACCTTGGAAGATTGTTACATGGGGGGGGTCTTTTCCAAAGCTTCATAGAAGATGTGATCGCCGTCATGACCATGCAGAGTGTGCCGGTAGGGAAACTCGCATTACTCAAGTTTACACTAAATGGATAGCCAAGATAATCATGAATGGAATCAATGATCATGTAATCAGGAATAGTCCATTTGTGAACGTCAGAGTGATGAAACGTTGGAAGCCGCTTGCATGTGATGAACAACTGAAAGCTGAAATGTCTCGTGATTCCGAGAATGTCCGCAGTCACCCAATCAAGTCGGTGGCAACATCCGTTTGTGCTACTCGAGAGCTCGACGCCATTGACCATTCGTTCGAGCGATCGCTACTGCACTGGTGCTTTTCGAGATTGACATCAACTTCGGTTCTTTCATCGTGGCACTTTTCATTTTCGTGTCTACTGCTTTCTGAATTCGACTCCGACTGGTTGTTACGAGACCTACGGTTCGTACAACTATTTTCGCTGTTCGAACAGTTGTCACGAGACCTACGGTCCGTGCGACTTTATTCTGTACAAAGCGGGATGGCCGACACACAAGATCTGAACTCAGTAGGGCAATTTGCCGGAAGCCGAATCACCGTTGCGTTACGGGTGCTGAAGGGATTGTCCGAAGGGTCCATTGCAGCCAAGACTCCATCACCGTTCCGTGACACCCGAGGTTCGAATTTTCGACTGATCTCAGATGAGGACACAGCCAACCAGTGGATTAGGTTTGGTATGCCGCCTGCAGTTGTCTACTCAGCATACTTTGCAAACTCCAGACACACCAGTGAAGCCACTGCACAAGCTCTGGAGGTAGCCTACAAGTTGTTGCAGAGAGCGCAGGACATCGAGAAGGGGTGTTCAGGATGGGAGTTTTTATCAAAGGGATCGAGATTCGTGAAAGTCTTTGCAAGCAGATGCCCATTCGAAGATGCTACTGTGGGACGCTTCATGGACAAGGAGATCTATGACAGACTTGATGAGCTCTGGATCGTATTGACCAAAGGACATTTTCCCGAACCTTTTGATGATCAAGCCACTGCAGCCGAAACTGAGGCGAAGATCCGAAGCATGAAGCAAATCTATCGAGGAACACCATCATTCAACACAGATCCGAGTGCCACATCATGGTTAGCTGTGACAAGGACAGCCGAGTACTTCAAAGTCATGGACGAGTTGACCAAGGTAAATCCGAAGTCTCCATCTGACAATGACAGCTATCGAAAAGCAATGAAGCACATGATTGAAGTCCAGATGAGGCACCTAGGACATGCACTGAGGTATCACAATGAGCAGAACCCATCAGATCAGATCATCTTGCAGGATGTGATGAGGGATGTAATAGCTTTTGAAACCAATCAGCCGAAAGGGAGGAGTGCAGCCCAGAACCATTTCTTGTGTTTGTTGGCCCTCGGCACGACCCTTGAGAGACACAAGACCAGCGCCCGAGGAGATGGAAATTTGGCGAGAGTAGCAGAATTGTCCGAACTACAGTTCTCGATCCTCAAGGCCTTTGACATTCCTTTGGGAATCCTGATTGGGAATGGATACAACGTCTCAATTGCCGATGAAGGGGCCAGATATACCGAGAAAGAGAAACGTCATGCTTGCCATAGTTCCCTCAAAGATTTTACAACATCATTGACCGATACTCAAGCTGGAACAGGTGGCAACATGCACAATTTCGATGACTGGGACATCCCCCTGAACTTCAAAGATGGACGAAGACCCGACGAAGTTGACTTCTGGAAAAATGAGGAGCCTTCATGGGTGAATGATGACACATCAACTGGACCCAGTGCCCAGAGTACATCCGCTCCTACGGAGGGATCACAGCCAAAGGCATCACAACAATCATCAAGTTCAAGCGTACAACCGAAGAAGATGCCACGTTCATCGACTGGCGGAGCCTCGTCTTCGTCGACCCATGCAGCTTTCCGATCTGGACCCGGAGCAACATCTCAAGGTCATGCTGAACCAGAAAGAGATAAAGATTGGATTCCAACTGAAGACTGGATGAAGAGAAGGAAACCTTCAACCGTGGAAGTGCGACTCCATGCTGCCGAGGACTATGCTCGTGAGGAACAGCGAATTGCATTCCTACGCTCTGGCAAGGATTTTGTGCTTTCAATCGTAGAGGGCCCTCACACCACTCACAAGTATGGATCCAACTTGATCTGGAAACAGTATTTGAGAAGATTGACATTTCATGCTGCCTTGTCATTCAACATGCTGACAGAAGGTCAACTTGATTCCCACATGATCAATGAGAATGACTACGAATGGCTTAAGCTCTACCACTACATCATCACGACCACAGAGTTTGTCAGGTGCAAGGGATATCCAGTGACGGAGGTCCTAGCCATGTTGACATTGGGCATTGAAGAGACCGTGGAGGGCGAGATTCGAGCCAAACTCAAGAAATTGGGAAACAAGATTGGACAGTTCATCATCGGGGATCCTTGGTTAGACAAATGGGATGAATTGGGAGGACAAGTGAGAAACAACAAAGCTCTCATCTTGACGGATTTGACTTACCAAACGAGATCTAGTTCAAGAATCGTCAATGACATCGAGGCTGGACTTGACAACATGGGTCTTTCATCCATCAAGGTGTACCAACTTCCCTATGAATCTCTGGAGAAACCTGAGGATTTCTTGAAACTGGCAGCGAATGCATTGACATTCCTACGATCCAACGCAAATGCATTTTCAAGTGCCACTGTGCACATTTGGATCTCTTTTGCAGCACTTTTCAGAGGACAAACTCGCATACTGATGCCAAATGCAGACTTCGTCACCAAATTGGCGGAGATCATCACTGAGATCAGCCAAGCAGCTCATCTTCCAATTTTCGTCAACATTCTGAGGGATGCCCGGTTTCTTGGGTCACAATCTTCAATTGTATCCATGGCCGAGGAACTTGCAAGAATCTTGAAGGAAAAGGGCATTATTCACTCCACCAATGAAAGATTCTGGAAACAGATATATGCTTGTGGACGTGAACCCTTTTATTGGAAAGAAGGGGAAGGCAAGGAAGTCATTTGGGCTATGCTTGAAAAGTCATTGATGCGACAGAAAGTCTTCTTACATTGTGCAATGGATCATGATACAGTCCATGACCTGAATGAAGAATGTGTCCATGTGAAGAACACCGGATTTGACATTGAAACCATCAAACGATGCACAGAACATCCACGAGTCATTCCCAGCATCCGTGCTGGAGAAGTCACAGATGCTCAAGCTGGATCAGCAAACATCATTGGAGGAATGAAACACATGAAGGATGCGGTCCAGAGGAGAGCATGGTCAGATATCCGACGAGGAGTATTCACCCCGGAGCCCCTGACAGATGTGGATGAGCATTGGGTCGAAGTAACCGAAGATTCCGAATTGATGTGCGATGTGTGCAAAGGATTTCACAAGAATGATTCGAGATTGAATACCTGCACTGAGAACCGCACAAGATGCCTGAATTGCGCAAGCAACTGGACAAGAGCGGCGATCTACGGTACTGATGACATTGGGATGGATGAATTTTCACTGGATGCAAGAGTAGCTGCAAGATTGCTCAACATCTACAATGAGTGCGTTGACTGGAGAGAGATGGAAGCCGAGAAGGACCTCCGTGGATTCCTGGTCACTGCGACACTTGCAATGCTTTCAGGATACAGGACTACAAGCGATGTGCTCAAGCAGGTATCACATCGAGGTGCCATCCGAATGCCTGCATACATGGTGAAAGGGAAATGCAGACGAGACCTGTTACCCCAGTTCACTGTACAACGTGAAACTCGAACAGAGGATTGCGGAGGCGGAATGCACCGAATGCGATGGTTTTACAGACTGCTTTGGGATGGTGGAAACGTCGCTTATCATGACTACATGAAGACCGTGCTGACCAAGGAGGAGATCGAATCAATGATCAATCCAACAGCAACAACTGAGTATGTCGGCGACATTTTCGAATTCTGGCTTGGAATGCTTGATCTGGGTATTCAATTCCCTACTATGTTCGCTGGATGGGGGGCAAACCTTGACAGTTGCCTCGCAGGACTGGAAGAGTCGTTTTGGCTATTCAGCAGTTCATGTCGACCTACCGACACCATCAACACAAAGCGAAACCGATCCAGGAAAGCATACATCCCGCCGGTCGAGAATGACATGGTGATTACAATCTTGAAAGAAGCAGGACTTTTTGACCTACTCATGCAGAAGAAGATCACCAGAATGCCGGTGCTCCCAGAAGCCAACTACGATGACCACCCTGAAATGATTGAGGTCTCATCAAGCGATGAAGAGGTGGATGAAGTTGATGAACCTGATGAGGAGACCACGACGCCTACGGCGCGGGGCCCTCGAGCAGAACAAACTTCAGGAGAAACCGATGCCGGAGCTGGTGACATCGAGATTGAGGAGGAGGAAGATGGCATGGGGGGACAACCTTCAGAAGCAAAGAAGCGCCGAACCGAGGTGCGTGACATCCGTGATCGTTTTGAGAAGCTGATTTCAGATGCATTGGATGTTCAATATTGTTTCATTTGTGGTGGAAGACATGGCATTGACGAATGTACTACACCAGATGATGAGAACATGAAGGACACCATATGGCGCATGAGGCTGATCATGGATCAGAAGTCCAAATCCCATCATCATCCGAAAGATCCAAAGCTGCAACCAGAGGCAGAAAAGACAAGCTCCCAAAGAACGTCATGCCACGAGGAAAGCGTTGGGGAAGAACCAGATTCACTGAGAAAGAGGAAGTGACCAAGTGCTTCTACAGTCAGTCAGCCTTCATGTACGACATTGGTGATCGTGAAGAAGGAGGACAATACTTAGTGAATGGTGTCGAAGTCAACCCAATTAGCCGAGGTGTGAAGAATCGTCATGAGCTTGATTTGCTGATTGAGCGTGCGGCTGAGGAATCTCCACCTGTTTTGCCGACCATTGAAGAGCTGAACGCTTGGAACCCCCTTGATCATGATGCTTATGTAAAATGGCTTACTGAAGAAAGAAAACAACATGGAAACAACTGGAATTTCAAGTACATCCAACCATTCACACACGGCCACAACATCGGTAAACTTCAACTTGCCCGCATCAACGGAGAAGAATATCTTGGAATGGGCTGGTGCAAGGTGCATCGATATGGCGAGAATGAGTGGATGGGCAACAAGTGGGAAAATCCGCCATGGATAGTTGAATTGTCAAAAAAGATTCAATGCAGCGCTACGCCACTCCGTGGGTTGCGTCAGAGACAATCGAAATCACCGTGGACTACCATGCGACGAGGCAGGTTGGGTCAATGTTGAGTCGATCTTGAAGTACGATGCCATTTGGAAAGACCAACATACTTTGGCTGGAACGGCCTACGTCAACTACCCGATACTTGTTGAGAGGTGGAACAACTTCCAGAGAGTGATCTTCACTGAGTACAAGCAAACGAAGAGAATCCGAGCACAAGTGCTAGGACTCAAGGTAACAAAAGGTGAGTTGGAACACATCATGAACAACTTCAATGATGGATTGACCTCTAGACTTGATCGACAAACACTGAGGATGGAGATCGGCACATCAGATCGAGAGATTTGGCTTTGGCCGGTGGCAATCCGTGCCCCCATGGCGCATTCAAGAGTTCAAGGCGGCGTGCACATTGAAGACAAGAAGACTTCATATCAGATGAACCCTGGAGTAGGATACACTCTTGGAGGAGGATTTCATTGCACCACATTTGACAACATCGCTCAAATCTTCAGAGAAGGACTACGTCCAGGAGGAGGAGGCGATCGCATCAATACGTTCTTCGTGCCGTTCGCGCCGTGGGATGTGAGAAGTCAAATGGTGCTGAGATTCAGGAAGATTGATCAAACTGATCTTGTCTACATCTACATCACGTATGATTCCATCGCCAAGTTCTCCCCTCGATTATCAGCAGACGGACACATTTTGGTCCAGGAAACAATTCCATTCGAATCATTCGATGCAGTTTGGTATTACGACTGGAGAGAAAAGGACTACTACCGTCTCATGATCACGAAGGGAAGAGATCAACTTGTTCTTTCTGTGCAAGGTGCAAAGAGGGTGGCCACCATTGAACGATTTGACAAGCTCATTGGAAACATTGTGCCTGAAGAATCATCACCCGATCTGGACGAACTTCGAAAACTTGTCGATATCAGGACCGGTCACTTCAGTCATACTCACAGATTGTTCCCTGGACATCCGGATTGGAATGATACAATATCGTTGTTGGCAGTCACTCATCACCCTAGCAAAGAGGACCATCGACTATGCCCCGCATGTCTGATGGAGACCCCTGCACCATTATCGATTTGTGTAATGTGCAAAGGATTTTTGGTGAGTCATGGATGGAAACGAATCAAGATCACCGTGGCTACAGTACCAAGTGCCGAATCACATCATCGAGAAGAAGATCTCAAAGACCATGTCAAGAAAGCATGGGAGGAGGTGAAGATCGATTTGACAGGTGATGATGATGATGACGAGGTGATGCCAGATGATGATGATGTCACCATGAAGAGTCCAGAACAAGAAACTCAACCAGAAGAAGGAGATGATGATCAAGCCTCGAAGAAGGGCGACATCAATGATGAGAAAAGAGACTTCAGAGAAGAAGATGAGGTCGACAAATTTCTCAATCAAGAAGGAAAACCGACCGATGAGAATGATGATGAAGAGAAAGCGGTCGATGAAATCAACATTGAAGAGTACGAGGCTGGAGAAGCTCGTGATGCAGTGATTGAGTACCCCAAGTGGATGCAGCGGATTGAGTTTGGATCAAAGGTCCTGCCGATCGAACCTTGCACAATTGGAGATGCTCAGCCAGAATTCATCAAGATCCTCCTGTTGCAGATTGGATTACATATCGTCAGGATCTACAGACTATTCCAACGGAACTTCTGTGGAGACATCGAGACGGCATGGAAACATTTTCAACAGAACCAGAAATTCAGGATGGACCTGGACTCAAGAACACCTTACCTGGGCGAGGATGAAAATGGTGAACTCATTGAACCAACTGCACAACAGATGAAAGAGCTCTACAAAGAGATCGGCCGACCAAATCAAAAGGACGACATCGGAGAAGAGGGATTCGTCAATGCATACTATGGGGCAGTGGTACTCAAAAGACTTCTCATATATACCCTTGAATGTGGCTACACGTATGATGACTTGCAAAACATATTCTTTGATGAGGAGATGGAGAAGCTGTCGAAACGTGACACCACAATGGATGAGATGAGAAAGACCACAGCGGCCCGCGACGCCCTTGACCGACAAGACGTCATGGTCAGAAGAATCATTGCAGGTGCATATAGGGTAAATGCTGTTTATTTCTTCAGGAACGTTGACTTTCAAGACACAATCACACTGAATCCAGTTGACATTGTGTGTGCTCTTCGTCCACCACTTCGAAGAATATCACTTTTACACCTGATCCTTCAGAATGGCCGACAATTGCCGCGACCTCTACTCCAAAAGCTATATGATGCGATCGATGACTGCTAACTTGCGCCAATTCCCTTCGGAAACTACATCCCGGCAAATTCAGGGGAACTTCCGCCCAATCAGTGGGGCTTAGGTTTTTCGGAGTTCTCTTTAATATTACCATGCTGAGCAACACAAACTGATTCCTTCCAAGCCATTACAAAATATTGAAGGCTGCAAGATGATAAGGGGAAAAACATGTCTGGAAAAGGGTTATAGAACCCCTGCGCGCGGTCAAAAGACATGAGCGTTAAGCCTAGGAAGGGTGTGGCGGAACAAGCCTGAGATCATCCCTGGGTGATCGGATGATCGAAGCCGAACGTTTGCAACCCAAATATTTGGAAAGATGGAAATTTAGATCTCTCTCAGCAGATGGCTGTTGTAGCTTAAAGTTCCCAGCGCGGAAGGGTCCATCTACTTCTTTTATTTTACGCAGCTGCTCCCTGGGCCGGTTCTGCTGCAATGTGGGGCACAGGTGGGCAAAGGCTTAGCTGCAATGGGGCCGAGGGTCTCTTCAAAAAAAACGTGTAGGCCCAAGGATGGCCCAACAACACAGTCTAGTCAGAAGGACAAACTCAGGCCAGCGCTCTGTAAAGACTGGGGCGGGGTCCGGTAGATCAGCGTCCCAATGCAAAGCTAAATCTACAAAGGGAGAAAGCAAGGAAAATCAACAGATATGATTGGGAACCGAAAGGAATGGTCGGAAAGGTTGCCTGTCACAAAAAACCTTAAAATGGTGAAATTCGGAGGTGTTTTCACTTTTTTAATGTTTTTCTTAATTTTATTATTGTTTTAAAATTTTCTTTACGTTATTGATGATTTTTTATTGTGTTCTTGTTTTTGTTGTTCTCTGCGGCACCAATTCCTGGGAACTCCTGGGGATTCCTGGGGATTCCTGGGAACTATTTCCCCGTAGAACTTTCGGACCTTGGTTTGTTGAGGGCTAAAACAAACTGGTTTAGAACAAAAAACGTTTCAGGGCAGTCGCCCGTAACAAGAAAGTATCCTTTTAGCTGTGATTGTTTCATCGGAAACGGCTTCAAACACACTACGGCGGATGTCACCGTGCCACAAAGTAAGGCAATGAACCCACAGCATGCACAAAATGACGCTGCCTTTTTTGTTACCGGGACAAAAGAAAACATTGTCAAGAAAATATAAGATGGGCGCAATGATGTGTTTGCATGCGCTTGCTTGATTTTGAATGCATTCAGCCCAAACATGCATTAAAAACACAATTTTCATCAATTTTCACCAGGAAAGATTGAAATTTTGCTAAAATCGTCAAAAAATCTTTAAAAAATCTTGTTCATCCATTTTTTCGTCAAAAACTTCAAAATTGGAACTTTTCGTGCTGGGAAGCGAGTCTGCCAACCGCAGGCGCCATACAGGCCCCAAATGCCCTAAGGTGCCGAGGAAAACTCGCATGTGTGCTTGGACATGTTGTCCCTGGGTGCGCCTCTTAACTGTCAAAGGCTGGCAAAGATCTGGTGCTTGTTCAGGCGCTAGACAAGGAATCAAGGGGAATGCAACGTCAGTTCATGAAGGTATGCAAGTACATGGCCACGCTATAGGCCTTGCCGGTTGTGGAAAGCGAGCCCTGGACAATGATGGGGCGACAGCACTAGTGTCTATCTACCCAACTTGCAAGAAGACGCTCTGGACGTTGAAAGTGTGCTCCACATGGACAACCCAAGACACGCATACTGGCTAGCTAAGCATCACCAACGACGCATGTGGATTGTTGGTTCGTGACATTTAGATTCTTGCGCGCTTGGATTACAACATGCGTTCATGTGCAACTGGCCACGCAAGTGCAAAACCTGTGCGCGCCCAGCAAACTAATACAAGCCTTTAAAACAAATTATACAACAGAATGCAACGTGTATTCACCCCTCAACTATCTGAAGCATCCCGACAAAGCGGCGCGAGTACACCTTTCTAACCTTCGAATGCCCGACACCAACCTTGAACTAATTCAGCAACACAAAAGGAAGGTCCGAAAGTGTCTGGTGCAAGTTAGCATCGATGACTACAATCACATCAAGCAACGGGAAGATCAACGACCAAGGTGGGGCATCCACTTGTCTGAAGCTCACATACTTGCGATTGCTGATACCCCGACTCCTGCTGATCGTGAACGTACCAATCCAGCCGCTGGCAAATCGAAAGCAGCCCCGAAAGCTGCACCAGCACTGGGAAGAGTGTCGAAAGCGAAAGCATCATCGTCAGCGACATGGAGAACAGTTGAAACCGCTCCTCAGCCAAAACAAGCTCCAGTTACCCCGCCAAAGAAGGGTGGAAAGGACCAAGGAAAAGGTGGAAGATCTTATTCACACCGTGGCGGAGACTGGAACCAGCAGGGATACTATGGATGGGGATATAGATGATTAAGCGATCTGACCTCTGCATAGGTCCTGATTGAACCTGGCGATGCGAGGATGCAATCATTGCTCGAGATTTACCTCTACTTCATTTTGAATGATTTCTGAGAGGACTCTGAGCCGGCTAATTTAGAAACACACATTTTTTTTGAACATCATTGCATGAAACGCTGAGTTTCTACAGCGGTCTACGTCTCAACCGACGAAGGGACGGGGAGGTAAACTTCTAGTTCCATAGTCAACTTTGTGTTTTGATTTTTTAATTCACATGCTTGAGTGAGACTCCATGCTGGCTACGCCACATTGGACGAACCTCAATGCTAGACACCGACTACGTCGTGTCTACATGCACGTGAACAGAACCTTCATCTTTTTTGGTAGAGATTGTAGCAAGCCGCCATGTAGATATGAAGTTCTGAACGGACTTTAGCTCTCCATAATTCAATAAATGAACAGCTGCAGATGTAGTGGATCAATTCGAGGGACACTCCTTTGCGCGTGGCCGACAAAGTTGGCCATGCGTGGGGGGTGCGAATAGAGTGTAGGCTACGGGTCAGTGTACATTATCACTATTAGGCACTCTAAGATCCACAGCCGAAGGGGTACATGAAACCGACCTCTTTGGCTCAAGACCCACTGCAGCGTCAGAGAAAACAATTGCAATGCGGAAGCTGATGCCCTTGTAACGTCATCACTGGAACATCCACTTTGACATTGACTATCAGGACATAATCGGACAGACAATCACCGATTCGCAATATAATGTAGATAATATATAAATATATATATAATGATATATATATAATGATATATAGGGCGCAAGTCCTCACATTTGGTGAGCTGCGCATTTCCCAAGGTGCGCCGGGCTGATGCAGGCGAAGCACAGCAGATCGTGGGGCAACCCACTGACAAAGCTGGCTGACGATGCTGGCGATTTTGGTGGTGAAATATAGGGAATAAAACCAATCGATAGGGATAGGAATGCTGGTCCAACCAACAACAATGTGGAATTGCGGATTTATATGGGGGATTAATATAATCATGATTATCTGGTTAGTCCACTTGTATATATTTGGATGAATCAAATTGACCTTCGATGTTGCCCTCATAAGAGTTGAAGAGTGACGGAAATCTGTGACAGTGGGGCCCAATACAGGTCACAAGAGTATCATGTTTGAATCCATGGAAATGTGTCCCAAACCTTGAAAATGTTTGATGATTGAAAGCCACAGCTTGTTGAATGTGCAAGCGCCGTTTGTGTTGTTGCCTGCACAATATGAGTGAGAACTTGCTTCTGCTGGAATGATGTAGAACTCTGCCCAACCCCCATCTCTTGGCTCAAACCTTGAAACATCTTAGAGTCTTGAAGTATCTTGTTGGTGGCGTAGCCACGATACTGCACACCATCGCATTGATATTGACGCCGCATATACCATTTATTTTTATTGGTTATTGCACATCAGACCTGCATACGTACTCGTACATACAATCACAACAACATACATGTGTGTGTGTTTGTTTATACATAAATACATAATTATATGCTATTTGTAGTTGCATTCATTCATTCATTCATTCATTCATTCATACATACATACATACATACATACATACATACATACATACATACATACATACATGCATATACATGCACCTACACCTACACAGTTACATACAAAGTTACATACACGGTTTCATACACATGCACATACGTGCACACACACATGTATACATATACAAAGACACCTTACACATATATATATAAGAGAGAGACACATTTATCTATACGTACATCTATAACCACCTGTAAACAATTAAACACATACATGCAGACAAATACACGCAAGTATATATGTTGATCCTTTGGGGATACGGATTGTTGGACCTAGGTAGGCCTCGTCCCGCTATGGCCACGGGTTTTAACTCTATGTTATTCCATTTACTTGATTGGGAATGCACAATCCCCACTACTGTGGTTCATTCACTGCCATAAATCTAGCTTTTGGCGCAGAAGGTCTTGACCCACTTGGGGTTTCGCAGCCATGGCCCTGAAAAGCAAAGATTCATTGTTTCTAACCATCAGAGAATCTCGAATCAGACTGCACGGGTAGACGGGGCACAACCCAGACGGCTTGGACATGCTGACTGAGTGAGTTTAAACCTTGATAGGATTCGTGCTCTCCAAAGCAGCCGTTGAGAATTCGGACAGCAAGTTATTGACAAGCCAAGCACTCGAATATCCTGACAAGTTTGTTTTTTCGTTTGAGGACAACAGTGGAGCAGAGCTTTCAAGACCAAGGCCCATACTGGGTACATAAAACCCTGAACCTGAACTGACAAAAGGCAACCCCTCGCGCTTTTTCAAGCGTCTCTGATGGAAACCTTGCTTCAGAATAAATATTTTTTGCGGCCTAAGAATGGCAGGATCATCCCCATGATCTTTATTTGTTTGTGGTGTTGAGACGACCAAGCTGGGCCCCCTACACAAGGGTGATGAGTTCAGTGTGTGAGCGCTTGCAAACAGGGTCATTGCAAACAAGCTCCGACTGAGGATGGCAGTTTCCAAAAAGCCAAGCACATCATCAAAGGGTCCTCTTTGCAAGTTCTTTCGGTTCGTGGCTTGGCACATGAGTTTGTTTTTGGTGCCGGGCATTTGAGAGGCTTGCGACTTTTTGAAGTTGACGTTGATGTTGAAGTTGGTGACGATGTTGGTAATGAAACTAAAGTGTCGTTCCTGTTCAATGTCCCCTGTCAGAAAAATGAAAAATGCCACCAGCGGGGAGCCCCTCAGATGCCCGGCACCTTGTTTTTCAGACTGCAAGCCTCAATCAGAACTCTCCATTCTCTTTACGCCAAGGGAGTCTTGTTCCAGGCACCCAGGACATAGGAGAAGAGCTGCAAAATGCTTCCGTCTTGAAGAGGTCATGTGGCATGCTTTGGCAAGCCTTTGGGTTGTTGGATGGTTTGCGGGATATTTTTTCTGAGGTTACATGCCGCACAATCAGACACCGCTTTTCTTCGCGGCCAATCGGCGTGGATCTGACCACCAGGCTGCAGCCAAGCAGCTCGAAATATTGCTGTCAAGTTGATGGAACTATAAAAGGACGGTGTTGACATTTAACTGGGACCCGCAATGCCGTTTACCTGCTTTACAATATGTTACTGCAATGTAACAAACATTTTTGCCTTACTCAACAAGCAGAAGCAGGGTCCCCTTTTCTTGACGGCCTGGCATTCTCTGCAGGCCAAAAGCTTGTGTGAGATGCTGATTGAGAGATCCGTACCGGTGAATTACAAGGATGTGGCTTGGCACAGTCCTGAAGTGATGTTGGGGGATGTTACTGGCAAATGGCCGAGCGGTTTTGGCTCAATTTTTTACCCCAAAACGGATATGGTTTTTGCATGTTTTTGCTGGTTCAGCATCTCATGTTTGATCCAGTTTCATCGTGTGGGTTTGCTATTGCGTGCCACCGTGTCCACTCGCCTCCGCGAGCCAAGGTGATAAATCAAACAGCCCTATTCTTTGCAGCTCGCAAAGGTCATTCTGAAACAATCCAGTACCTGCTGAAGCAAGGCGCAGACCCCAATATTGTGGACGTGCACGGCGAAACAGCGCTGCTGGGCTGCCAACAAGGATGTTTGTTTTGGTCGGAGGATGGTGGGCAAAAGTTTGCTGAATGGGCGGTGTGCGGTTTATGTCGTGACTGCTGCTCAGAAATCGTATCTTTGGCCGCTCTTTGATCAGATTTTTCCTGCGTCAAATTCCGAATCCCGAAAAAATTGGGTACCTGACAGTACGAATGATTAAAAGACATTTTGTGGGTCCTAGGGCGGAAACAATTTTGAACCACAGCAAGATGGTTGAAACATGCTGAGACTCATTATGGCATGCCGGTAGTGCCTCTCTGAGGTTGTTCTATGCCGTCAGGAGTCAGAAGACAGCTGCGGCCAAGGCCTTGTTGGAAGGCGGGGCGAATTTGGAAGCGCCTGGGCATTGGAATGGGAAGCGCCTGCCACACGCAAGGAACATCAAGTCTCCAGTGAATAGAAATATGGTAGGAATAGGGCTAATTAATTATGAAATATTAAACTGATATTGTGATATTGTCACTATCATTACACAGGGTGAAAAATTAAAATGATATTGTGATATTGTCATTACACAGGGTGTAATATCATACACTTTTCCTGGAATGGGGTGACGTCCTGCTACTGGTCAAACATAAGCGCAGTCTTTTGGTATTTGTCCCCATCAAGGGTTGCTACAAAATGACGAAAGGATGTTGAGAACACATCAACTCCCCAAGCAACACTTGGAGTGTCAAACAAAGTCTAGAGTCTAGCTTGTTGAGGGGGCACTCGCAAAGTTCGTCTATTATACGTAATTAGGACGGCTTGAAAGTGCTACTATTACCCCATCACGTTCAGAGAAAATTCTGTGGAATTTGATTGACAATGATGCCATCCAGAGCAGCCTTTCGGCCCTTTCACTGAGGTTGTCAACAATGCTGGCAACACCTGCATGAGCCTGGCGCCGGCTGCAGTCTTCTGTCCTTTGCAGGAGGCACGGAAATGAGTGAACTACAGCGAAAGACAGCCGCTCCCTCTAATTTGATGGTTGAAAAGTTGAAATCGATTGGAATTACTGCCAGCCGGTGGTTTTCAACAATGAAAGTAAACTATTTAGGTGGAGTCTGGAACTCCACAATCTTTGGATTGCACCAGTACCCTGTTCCCAGTATGTTTGTGTCCAGTTCGGCTGTGGATTGCGCGTAGCCACTTCTAGCTATTTTGGTTTTTGCAGCAACTCATGGCCAATCTTTCCAAGAATGCTGGTCAGCGCTAGGACCTGAAACAGTAAAGCTGACAGTGAGGAGGCTATTTCCCGGCTTTACATCAGGTTTAGGGTTTACACAAAAGTGTCCGGACGTCCCAACATGCATGCCCCAGGAACGCAAAAAAAGGCGCCTCTGTGATTATGACTCAGGCTGGCTAAGGGCCTTCCTGATTTATTTAATCGTTTGGGTACATCGTTTGGTTGATGCATCCCCCAAGAAACTGACAAGGTTTCTCAGCAGGGCAGGCTTGGTTACCCAAGGATAATCTCCGATTCTGCCTTGCACCATCAGGTCCCGGGGAAAAGCGTCAGCGGACAGCAATGGAAGTGCTGCGTACATGGGCCAATGAATGGCCAGCCACAGAGCCTATCCCCAGTACCTTGGCTCTTGGTGGATGTTCGTCAGCAGTCATAGCCTGGTAAGATCTTTTACAGTCGGCAGTGTCCGCAGCCCCATTAGTCTCAAGTGGAGCTATCAGTGCGCATAACTGACCGAGACTGGAAAGTCGTTAAGTTTTTCTCCTGTGTGCGTGTGTGTTTCCAAGCTTGGACAGTAATTTTGACATATGTTGACCTATCGTTGGCAGTGGACTCAAGCATGATTTTCGTTCGTCGATGGGTGGCTCCAGATGGCCATTGGACCGGGCCAATTCATGATCCGGGAAGCATGCCACACTTGCATGCTGAGGAAACAAAGAGGTCCATTACAAACAGGAGGACTGGTGGAAATTCCCCGGAATTCAACATATCAAAGTTGCTTTTCTCTGTGCGCTACACTATATAATTATAATTATAATTACCAGTAGTACCGCACAAGGCGGTGGCGGAAGTTTCAAAAATAGGAAACCTATAGGAGAGGTTGGTTGTTGTGAATCAAGGATGACAGAGCGAAGCCACTGATGGATTGAAAGGTGCTTGATCTCTCTCACTCTTTCTCTCTCTTTCTCTGCCTATCTACCTACCTACCTATCTATTTTCTATGTATCTATCCAGCTATCGATCTATCTATCTATCTCTCTTTCTCTCTCTTTCATCTATCTATCTATCTATCTATCTATCTCTCCATCTATCGATCTATTGTAGTTGTAGTTGTAGTTGTAGTAGTAGTAGTAGTAGTAGTAGTTGTTGTTGTTGTGGTGGTTGTTGTTGTTGTTGTCGTTGTTGTTGTTGTTGCTGTTGTCGTCGAAGTTAGGGTAGTTAAGTTAGTGAAGTTAGTTAAGTTAGTCAAGTTAGTTAAGTTAATCAGTGTCTACTTTTTCGACATCTTCACGTCAAAAAAGGCTCAAAACCCTCAGTTTTTTACACTTTTGACTTCGAAATGTGCTTCGCGCCACAACGGCGTGCACTTTTTCGACACTTTTGCGACATCTGAACCTCCAAAAGTGGTCCGAGACCGTCAGTTTTTAACACTTTTTACTTGGAAATGTGCTTCGCGCCACAACGGCGTGCACTTTTTCGACATCATAACTTCCAAAAGTGGTCCGACGCTGAGGTGTTTTGTACATTTTGACTTGGAAATGTGCTTCGCGCCACAACGGCGTGCAATTTTTCATCGTTCCTGTGGCCAGCTGGGTCCGCACCCGCCGCTTTAGCGAGCCTACTTTTCGACCCTCCGGAGCCACACATCATTGGAAAAACACAGTGTTTCGCGACTTTCCTACCTTTTCGCGCATCGGTATCTTCTGTCCTCTTACTCTTTCTCTTCTGATCTTCTCTCTTCTAATCTTCCTCTTCTCTCTGCCTCTGCCCTGCTCTGCTTTTCATCTGTCCATATTGTCGGAAGTTTCACTTCTAAACTTCCTTCGATAATTATAATTTAACTATAATTATATATATGTATATATATATATATACCTCCATCTTCCGAGGTGTGCAAAATTTCAGACCCTAATGAGAAAAACGCACCCCTTGCCCCATGAGGGGCAAAAAAATGTCCAGGTCCTGAAATCCGTTCTTGATCCGAACTCGATGCCATTTATTGTTGACGTGTTGCTTTCCAAAGGAAATATGGACCAGGCTGCCACACAAAAATTAACCACTTAACTTTATATGAATTTCTTTATCTGGGACACCCCAAAAGTGAACAATTTCATATGAATTTCGTTACTTGGGACGTGCCAAAAGTGAGCCACTTCATATGAAATTCTGTACTTGGGACACCCCACACGTGAACAAATTCATATGAATGTCTTTATTTGTGACGTGCCAAAAGTGAGCCACTCCATACCAGTCAGTAGTACCGCACAAGGCGGTGGTGGAAGTTTCAAAGACAGGACACTATAGGAGAGGCGAGTTGTTGTGATGCATGGATGGCAGAGCGAATCCACTGATCCACCGAAAGTTGGTCGAAGTTAAGTTTTTCCCGAGAGCGTCTGAGCGCAGGGTTCTTCCAATAGTGGGGGTCTGTATCTCATCTTCTCATCTTCACACCTTCTCATCTTCACACCTTCTCATCTTGACATCTGCTCATCTTCACATCTGCTCAACATCTGCTCATCTTCACTTTCTTCACACCCGCTCATCTTCACACCTGCTCATCTTCACATCTGCTCATCTTCACATCTGCTCATCTTCACATCTGCTCATCTTCACATCTGCTCATCTTCACATCTGCTCATCTTCACATCTGCTCATCTTCACATCTTCACATCTTCTCTCTCTCTCCTTTCTCTCTCCTTTTTCTCTCTCTCGCCTTCTTTATCTTTCTCTCTTTAGGCCGCGGGTGGTACCGGCGGTGAGTCACGAAACGTCAACCCTTTCGCACGAAACGATGGTCGATCTGCAAAAACTGAGGTAAAATTGCGATTTTACTTGTGCTGGAGTAACCCTTTCGCACGAAATGATGGTCGATCGGCAAAAACTGAGGTAAAATTGCGATTTTACTTGCCCCCGAGCAACCCTTTCGCACGAAATGAGGGTCGATCGGCAAAAACTGGTGTAAAATTGCGATTTGACTTGTCCTGGAGCAACCCTTTCGCACGAAATGAAGGTCGATCGGCAAAAACTGAGGTAAAATTGCGATTTGACTTGTCCTGGAGCAACCCTTTCGCACGAAATGAGGGTCGATCGGCAAAAACTGAGGTAAAATTGTGATTTTTCGTGTGCTGGAGCAACCCTTTCGCACGAAATGATGGTCGATCGGCAAAAACTGAGGTAAAATTGCGATTTTTCGTGTGCTGGAGCAACCCTTTCGCACGAAATGAAGGTCGATCGGCAAAAACTGAGGTAAAATTGCGATTTGACTTGTGCTGGAGTAACCCTTTCGCACGAAATGATGGTCGATCGGCAAAAACTGAGGTAAAATTGCGATTTTACTTGCCCCCCGAGCAACCCTTTCTCACGAAATGAGGGTCGATCGGCAAAAACTGGGGTAAAATTGCGATTTGACTTGTCCTGGAGCAACCCTTTCGCACGAAATGAAGGTCGATCGGCAAAAACTGAGGTAAAATTGCGATTTGACTTGTCCTGGAGCAACCCTTTCGCACGAAATGATGGTCGATCGGCAAAAACTGAGGTAAAATTGCGATTTGACTTGCCCCGGAGCAACCCTTTCGCACGAAATGAGGGTCGATCGGCAAAAACTGAGGAAAAATTGCGATTTGACTTGTCCTGGAGCAACCCTTTCGCACGAAATGAAGGTCGATCGGCAAAAACTGAGGAAAAATTGCGATTTGACTTGTCCTGGAGCAACCCTTTCGCACGAAATGAGGGTCGATCGGCAAAAACTGAGGTAAAATTGCGATTTTTCGTGTGCTGGAGCAACCCTCTCGCACGAAATGAGGGTCGATCGGCAAAAACTGAGGTAAAATTGCGATTTTTCGTGTGCTGGAGCAACCCTTTCGCACGAAATGAAGGTCGATCGGCAAAAACTGAGGTAAAATTGCGATTTATCGTGTGCTGGAGTAATCCTTGCGCAGGAAAAGGGCTTTGTGTGTACAAGTGCATCTGTGTAAAAGTGTTGTGTGTAAAACCTTCTGTGTGTAAAAGTCTTTGTGTGTAAACGGGTTTGTGTGTACGAGTGTTTCTGTGTAAAGATGTTTGTGTGTAAAAGTGATTGCATGTAAAATTGCATCTGTTTAAACGTGTTTGTGTGCAAAAGCTTCTGTGTGTAAAAGTGTTTGTGTGTAAACGTGTTTGTGTGTCGGAGTGTTTCGGTGGAAAGATGTTTGTGTGTAAAAGTGTTTGTGTGTACAAGTGCATCTGTGTAAAAGTGTTTGTGTGTAAAAGCTTTTGTGTGTAAAAGTCTCTCTGTGTAAAAGGGTTTGTGTGTAAGAGTGTTTCTGTGTGAAGATGTTTGTGTGTAAAAGTGTTTGTGTGTAAAAGTGTCTGTGTGTCAAAGCGTGTGTGTGTGTAAATGTTTCTGTGTGTAAAGGTGTCCGTGTGTAAACGCTTCTGTGTAAAAGCTTCTGTGTGTGTAATCTTCTGTGTGTAAAAGCCTCTGGGTGTAAAAGCATCTGTGTGTCAAAGCGTTTGTGTGTAAAAGCAGCTCCTGTGTGTAAAAGAGTCTGTGTGTAAAAGTGTCTGTGTGTAAACGTGTCTGTGTGTAAAAGTGTCTGTGTAAAAGCGTCTGTGTGTAAAAGCTTCCGTATGTAAAAGCTTCTGTATGTAAAAGCTTCTGTGGGTAAAAGCTTTGTGTGTAAAAGCCTCTGTGTAAAAGCTTCTGTGTGTAAAAGCTTCTGTGTGTAAAAGCTTGTGTGTGTAAAAGCGTCTGTGTGTAAAAGCTTCTGTGTGTAAAAGTGTTTGCGATGCAAACTATTGTCTTGCACGTCTCACTATTTTGTCTTGATACTCCTCTTCTCGACTGCCTATAACACATCTTTCATATATTGTTTGTAAAAATGTGTCTCCATACTAACAAGAGAAGACCCTGCTCCTCTACGCTCTCGGGCCATCCGTCGTCTAGTTTTTTGGAGCGTTTGCAATGGTTGCAGTGGTCACCTCACCCACAATTGCTGGATGTAGTGTGGCGTAGCGCAGTTGTAGCTGTAATTGTAGTGTAGTGGAGTTGTAGCTGTAGTGTAGCGTAATGTAGTGTAGTTGTAGTTGTAGCTGCAGTTGTAGCTGTAGCGTAGTGTAAATAGTGGATATAGTGTAGTGTAGTGTAATGTAGTGTAGTTGTAGCTGTAGCTGTAGTGTAGTGTAGTGTAATTAGTGTAGCGTAGTGTAGTGTAGTTAGTATCGTGTAGTGTGGTGGAATGTAGTGCAAGTGTAGTTGTAGTTGCAGTTGTAGTTGTAGTGTAGTGGAATGTAGTCGTAGTTGCAGCAGTTGCAGCTGTAGTTGAAGCGTAGTGTAGTGTGATTAGTGTAGTGTAACGTAGTTGTAGTGCTGTTGTAGGTGTAGTTGCAGGTGTAGTTGTAGTGTCGTGTAATTAGTGTAGTGTAGTGTAGTGTAATGTAGTTGTAGCTGTTGTAGTTGTAGTTGTAGTTGTAGTAGTAGTAGTAGTAGGAGTAGTAGGAGTAGTAGTAGTAGTAGTAGTAGTAGTATTTTTTGTTGTTATTGTTGTTGTTGTTGCTGTTGTTGTTGTTGTTGTTGTAATGTAGCGTACTGTAATATAGCGTAGTGTAGTGCAATTACTGTAGTGTAGTCTAATTAGTGTAGTGTAATGCGGCATAGTCTATTTGCATTTGTAGTTGTAGTGGCGTAGTGTAGTTGTAGTTGTTGTTGTATTTGCAGGCGTCTATCTATCTATCTGTCTAGCTGCAAGCTTGAAAACGAAGCAATTCTGCGAGACTTCCTTTAAAAATGGAAACTTGAGTGCCGAGCTGACGACCTCGTACCAATGCGTTTTGCGATTTTCCATTCCATCTGGTATTGCGCGTGCCATGAAAAAAGTGAGGCCAACGAAGTGCTGCACCTGTCACGCAAAATCATCTTAGCAAACCTGGAGATCTGATGCTCCAAAATGCAAACCCTCTCAGGAAATCAATGTCCTGACCTCCTAACATCTCTCATGAACATGTCTCTTGTACCGCGCGTGCCACGCGAAATGCATCTTTCCAGATCCTCCTCAAATGCCCCACGCCTGCCAACGCTTTTGAAACCGCTACAAAACCCAGACGTTTTTTCTCACTTTTGACAAGGTGCATATATTCCCTTGCGCCTACCACGCAAAACGACATCTGAACGTCCAAAAGTGGTCCGAACCCGTGATCAGTTTTTTGCACTTTTGACTTCAAATGTGCTTCGCGCCACAACGGCGTGCAATTTTTCATCTCTCATCTGCCCAGATGGCTCCGCACTCGCCGCTTTAGCGAGCCTACTTTTCGACCCTCCGGAGCCACAAATCATTGGAAAAACGCAGTGTTTCGCAACTTTTCTACCTTTTCACGCACCTGCATTTTCATCTGTCAATATTGTCGGAAGTTTGACTTCTAAACTTCCTTCGATGAGGATATTTTTTTGTAAAGGGGCCACAGGGTGTTAGGTATATGCTGCATATATATTTATTAGTATTTATATAAATTCATTTTTGCGCAGGCACAAGTATATGCATGACATACGCCTATAGTGTGTGGAGTAAACACAGAATACAGATACACTTGATACGTTGGGCAAATCCGATTATAAGCGATGTTTATTGGTTTACCCTATAAGTTGCGTCTCCCAGCTGCAGGACATCATTGAGAGCGTCAAAGGCTACGCCGTCCTCCGCACGTGCCCGAGAGAATGGGCGGCGCACGTGCGTGTAGGTGAGAAGAATTTGGTGGCAGACCATGCCCAGTCTCTTGCGCAGCAAATTGGGTACAGGTCACGTTTCCCTATTGGATGGTTTAGTCACCAGAAGTGTGGGACCAGCCAGCATATCAGGACTGGCACTTAGGCTTGCTACTCGTTAATTTAGCAGCTGGTCCGCGCGCCCAATGGCAGCTGTGGGTCATGTCATGGTCAAAAGCACTGATGCCTTCAGTCAGCGGATATTTTTGCGAAAGACACCGGAGGCCACAGGTATGACTGATGATTGACAAAGGGGAATTCCTGGGCCTTGATTTCTTGGGGGTAGTGTATTTCAAAAAGGCAAACAAAACAACCTGCAAAATTGCGCAGTTACATAAATACTGCTGTCCACAGTTTTGGGGACGTGCTTTGACATTTGTGCAGGCCAGGCTCAAACCTGGCATGGTGCTGACGTTTACATCTAAGGTTCCTCCAAACGGAGCCATGGTTCAAAGATTTGTCGCCCGAGGACAGAAGATCGTGGGCTGACGCGGGCGGTGTTGCAAACCTATCAGAAGTGGCTTTTAGGAAAGAATGAAATGAGAGGAGGCCTGTATATTAAATTAGATGGCAGCCTCCATATTGTCCTTTTCATTTCCTTATTCCAGGATTCAGCTGCACCTCTGTGCAAACTCAAGCAATCACTCATGTGGTTCTCTGAACTTGACTTTTCCCTTGTGCCTGACGTGGAAACCTGGATCATTGTTCCCCCCTTTCTGGGCAGGTTCACTGATGTATGGGTTTGTCTGAAAATTGGGTACCTGAAAATATCATATTTTATCACAAAGACCCCATGCGTGGATAAGATGAAACGGGGGCTTAACATGGCTTAGCCAGACCAGACAAGATATTTCCCACGGCGTTTGCAGCTTTACATCCACCTTCATCCATTGCTGAAGCAATTTCAATTTCATTTTTTTCAAGCAAATTCGGGTAAATGACTGAGAAGCTTGATAATCGATGACGGCGGAGACAATACATCCCTATTTTGTACGTTTCTTGTTCGTCAACCCTATGTTGAGTTAGCTCGGCAGACCAAGACCACCAGCCTGAGACAGGAGTGGTGCCAAAATATTGGCGTCATTGCGGATCCGGATGAGGCAGGATTCGCTATGGAGGCGATCGAGGCTTGATGGGAGGAGTTGATGGGCTGGTGGCATTTGGTGGCTTGGATGGGGATTTGAGCATCAAGAAATGGGGTTGTGGAGTTTTTGACCTGCAAGAATAGGGTTAACTGAGCTGCAAAGAATTAAAGGACCGGATAACCGCACATGTCAACGTCTTCCAATAATGAGCAACAAATGTTGCAGCGGGACGGGGAAGGAAGGAAAGACAAAGGAGGTGGTGAAGGATCGAGTAGTGAAAAAAGTTGTGTGGGACAAAGTTGTATGTGAAAGATGCTGTGTGTTGGCAAAGATGTATGTATGTAATGCAATGCAATGTAATGTAATGCAATGTAATATAATGTAATGTAATGTAATGCAATGTAAAATAATGTAAAGCAAGTATGTATGTATGTATGTATGTATGTATGTATGTATGTAATGTAATGTAATGTAATGTAATGTAATGTAATGTAATGTAATGTAATGTAATGTATGTATGTATGTATATATGTATGTATGTATGTATGTATGTATGTATGTATGTATGTATTTCTATCTATCTATCTAAATATGTATGTATCTATGTATGTATCTATGTACTGTATGTATCTATGTATGTATCTATGTATGTATGTATGCATGCATGCATGCATGCATGTATGCATGTTTGCATGTATGCATGTATGCATGCTTGCATGTATGCATGTATGCATGTATGCATGTATGGATGTATGGATGTATGTATGTACGTATGTATGTAGCCAAAACCGGCATGCCAACACCATGAGTACAGGTGAATGGCAGTGGCCGGTCTTGGCAGCATGTGCAATGTGGCCAAGCAGTGCGCGCTGACAGTCATGAGAGCGGACGGTCTGCTGCAGGCGCTTGGCGAATGCAGAAGGTTGGCGACCGAGCTTCGCAGAGGTACCTGGCAGGTCAGGCAAGTCAGACAGCAACAACACGCATGGACAACTAAACGATGACTCGTTGGTCAGCTGGCGAAACAAGAGTTTCCGGCGCGGCAATCAATATCAATGGCAGCTTCAGCAGACACATCGAAACATGTTCAACAGACATGCCGCTCGAGAACATCTTCCATACTTGGGCACATGTGTAGAAGACCACATGCAATGTCATGTGATTTGGTTATTAGAGGCTTTTTTTCTTCGGCGCCGAGCTCGGTATCAAAATTGCCTCGCTTCCACCGCAAGCCTGGTAGCAGCGACGAGAGATTTTCGCACCACGTCGCACCACGCGTCAATCTAGTCGCATACACCATACCGGTAGCAGCAACGATAGATTTTCGCACGGCACGCCGTCAATCGCATGTCTGCTCACGCGGCATCTTAAAGTCAGTGACGCGTGTCTTCCGGTGTTTGCTCCATGACGCTCGCAAGTCGTTTCATGGGAGTCTACGCCTGATCGTAGGTGAGTGTTTGTGGGATTTTGACCTCAGACTGATAGATCCGCATCATGAAGTTCTTGCCTCCTTCCACACGACGATGCGCTTCCACAGGCACATGCCACAGCACGCTCCATTAGCCATCATCCGAGGTGTGAGCAAGCACCGCGAAAGGGCCAGCACTCCGCGGCTCGGCTTACCTGTGGCAGCCGGGGTATAGGCAATAAGCAATCCACAGAGCGCTTGACGCGCATTGCCGAAGTGGACGTGTTGTCTTGCTGCAGAGCTTCGTCGTCGGGAAGCTGCACGTCAATGAAGGCCACCAAGCATCTGACAAAGCTAGCTTCCATTTCACCCACCGAAATCAATCCAAGCTGGGCATAAACTTGCAACGCATCCAAGGGCGCCACGGGGCAACCGTTGTTCATCTGGCAATGTGACACTTTCCTGTTCAGGGTTGCAGGTGCGACAGCAGCTTCTGCTCGGTTGGTGCGCATACAAGGCGTCAGGTGTCGACATTCCAACTCCAATGTCTGCTGGTAATCATTCTCCCGGAAAAGAGATCACGGAGTTGCACACACGCACCGCCTGCCGCGCCTGCCGCGCAGAATGCACGTCGATGGCACAGAGTGCTTCGCTTGCCACGCCAAGTGGAGGTCCATGTCGCCAAGTGCCACACTTGCCACGCAAATAGCCGCGGCAACAACGGCGTCCACTGGGAACCAAGCGCGCCACCAGAGCCAGCCCAGCGCTGTAAGTGCCACGCCTGCCACGCAGAATGCACGTCGATGTTGCCAAGTGCCACGCTTGCCACGCCAAGTGGAGGTCCATGTCGACAAGTGCCACGCCTGCCACGCAAACAGCCGCGGCGACAACGGCGTCCACTGGAAACCAAGAGCCAGCCCAGTGCCATAAGTGCCACGCTTGCCACGCAGAATGCATGTCGATGTCACCAAGTGACGCCTACCACGCCAAGTGGAGGTCCATGTCGCCAAGGAGGTCGATGTCGCCAAGTGCGACGCCTGCCACGCAAACAGCGCAGCGACAACGGCGTCGACTGGGAACCAAGCGTGCCACCAGAGCCAGCCCAGTGCCGTAAGTGCCATGCCTGTCACGCAGAATGCACGTCGATGTCACCAAGTGCCACGCCTGCCACGCCTGCCACGCCAAGTGGAGGTCCATGTCGCCAAGTGCCACGCCTGCCACGCAAACAGCCGCCCACTGGGAACCAAGCGCGCCACCAGAGTCAGCCCAGCGCCGCAAGTGGCACGCCTGCCACGCAGAATGCACGTCGATGTCACCAAGTGTTACGCCTGCCATGCCAAGTGGAGGTCCACGGCATCCACTGGGAACCAAGCGCACCACCAGAGCCAGCCGTGGAGGTCAATGTTGCCAAGTGCCACGCCTGCCACGCAAACAGCTACGGCGACAACGGCGTCCACTGAAAACAAAGCGCCCCACCAGCGCCAGCCCAGTGCCGTAAGTGCCACGCCTGCCACACAAAGTGCACGCCGATGTCGCCAAGCGCTACGCCTGCCACGCCAAGTGGAGGTCGATGTCGCCAAGTGGCATGCCTGCCACGCAAACAGCCGCAGCGGCAACCTCGAACGAAGCACCAAGCGCGCCACCAGCGCCAGCCCAGTGCCGTAATTGCCACGCCTGCCACGCAGAATGCACGTCGATGTCACCAAGTGCTACGCTTGCCACGCCAAGTGGAGGTCCATGTCACCAAGTGCCACACCTGCCGTGTGAGAGTAAGTTGTGTGTGAGCAAGTTGTTTGTGAGCAAGTTGTGTGTGGAAAAGTTGTGTGTGAGTAAGTTGTCGTGTGTGAGTAGGTTGTGTGTGGGTAAGTTGTGTGTGGACGAGTTGTGTGTGGACAAGTTGTGTGTGAGGCAAGAAGTGTGAGAGTAAGTTGTGTGTGTGGACAAGTTGTGTGTGAAGAAAGAAGTGTGAGAGTAAGTTGTGTGTGTGTGTGAGTAATTTGTGTGAGAGTAAGTTGTGTGTGAGTAAGTTGTGTGTGTGAGCAAGTTGTGTGTGTGTGAGCAAGTTGTGTGTGGACAAGTTGTGTGTGGACAAGTTGTGTGTTAACAAGTTGTGTGTGAGTAAGTTGTGTGTGAGCAACTTGTGTGGGGCAAGAAGTGTGAGAGGAAGTTGTGTGAGAGTAAGTTGCGTGTGAGCAAGTTGTGTGTGTGAGCAAGTTGTATGTGGACAAGTTGTGTGTGGACAAGTTGTGTGCTGACAAGTTGTGTGTGAGTAAGTTGTGTGTGGGTAAGTTGTGTGTGGACAAGTTGCGTGTGAGTAAGTTGTGTGTGGACAAGTTGTGTGTGAGGCAGGCGGCGGGAGGACAGGACGGGGACGGGGCAGGCAGGAGTGCAGAGCCAAAAACAAGAACCCCACACAAAGATGTGGGGAAAAATTAGTGTGTTGTTGCCAGTAAACATGGGACTTGAGCTCGCAAATGGCAACTGGACTTGTTCATTTAAGCTTGAGACATCATATACGTAAGGTGCTGCTATTACTGAACAATTTGAAAGATTTATATATAATTCTCACGTCAACATGTTTTTGGCAAGATTCTCAGTGACACATCTGAGGCGATTCCATTTCCTCTGAAATTTTCAGACCATGCCAGGCAAAAAACATCACAAAACAGAACTTTGAATCGTAAAGAATCAGAAGGACCGCAGATGACACCTACAGCGATGCCATTGATGCCAGTGAAGTAGTCGCCATTGAGGCGCCGCGAAGTTTGGGGTGTCCACTCACTGCCCTGGAACCCTTCGGCAGGCGGTGGTGGCTGGAGAGAGGACACATTGCTTCACACTGCCGCTAGTGGAGGTCAATTCTGGGGCAATGGCCGGGCATGTCCATGCCTCTTGGAAGCACTTTGCGCATCTTTGTGCTGATTTTGTTTCCTCGTCACAATGTGAGGCACATGTGTTTCGCGACGTCATGGTCTTGAAACATTGACCATACTTCATCGGAGGTGGTTCATGTTGGAATCATTGAAAACGTTGTGATTGTTTTGTCTTGAGCGGGCCATTTCCAAATAGTGTACATACATACAGTACGGTCACATTATTACATAATGCGGTAAGACAATGTAATATATATATATATATTTAAATAAATATATATATATATACATACATACATACATACACATATATAGTATGTAATGTATATCCTTTTGCTTGATCTCTCCAATGTGCCCCTGCTGATGCCTAAGGCTCAGTGGAAACCCAAGTCGACGGAGCTGACCATATTGCAGCTTAAAGCTGCTTGGATGTTCTAGGTACACTGCTGGCTAGTTTCAGGTGCCGGGCATCTGAGAGGCTTGCGATTGTTGTCATTTTTTGCATCATACTATCAACATAACATTGGGTGGAGGGGTGGGGTGGGATAACAACGTCATTGGCACGTCCACACATACGTGATGTAACATCACTGTGTAAGCTCCCTCGCACTTCATTCATATCCACACGTATGTCATGCTACGCTGCTGTAGGTTCTCTTGCACTTCCACACATACGTCATGCTACCCTGCTGTAGGTTCTCTTGCACTTCCACACATACGTCATGCTACGCTGCTGTAAGTTCTCTTGCACTTCCACACATACGTCATGCTACCCTGCTGTAGGTTCTCTTGCACTTCCACACATACGTCATGCTACGCTGCTGTAGGTTCTCTTGCACTTCCACACATACGTCATGCTACCCTGCTGTAGCCTTTCTTGCGCTTCCACACATACGTCGTGCTACACTGCTGTAGGTTCTCTTGCACTTCCACTATGCTGCTGCAGGTTCTCTTATGCACTTCGACACATACGTCATGCTACGCTGCTGTAGGTTCCCTTTGGCTTCCACACATACTTCATGCTACAATGCTGTAGGTTCTCTTGCGCTTCCACACATACGTCCTGCTACGCTGCTGTAGGTTATCTTGCGCTTCCACACATACGTCATTCTACGCTGCTGTAGGTTAGGTTCTCTTGCACTGCCACACATACGTCATGCTACCCTGCTGTAGCCTCTCTTGCGCTTCCGCACATACGTCTTGCTACGCTGCTTTAGGTTCTCTTGCGCTTCCACACATCCGTCATGCTACGCCGCTGTAGCCTCTCTCGCGCTTCCACACATACGTCATGCTACGCTGCTGTAGGTTCTTTTGGCCATGGTGATGATGATGATGATGAGGATGATGATGGTGATGATGATGATGGTGGTGAGGGTAAGAATGATGATGGTGACGATGATGATGATGGTGATGATGATGTTGATATTGTTTATGAAACTAAAGTTTCGTTTTTGAGCCTTTTCACTTCCCCTAAATAAAATGTTTGAACAGTGACGACAGCCGCGAGCCTTTCAGATGCCCGGCACCTAGTTTCAGATAGGCATTTCTCCCACGTATTGGATTATGTTGGCATATATACTTCTGTGGCCCAAATAAAATTCCTTCTGCCAAGGTAAACGAGGAGCACACAAAGCAAGGCCTTGGAAAGCTGCTGCTAGCAGCAGCAGAAGAGCACAGCCATCGATGCTTGGCTGCGGCAACCCGTGTAGCTGATCTATTTCCTACACATGGGTACTACGCCATTCAACTGCTGGGCCAGGGCCACACGAACTCATGGTGCCAAAAAACATGCTGAATCCAGTCCTATCTTTCCACATAAGGAGCACCTCACGGGGACGATCACTGAAGTCTGTCAACCAATTGACAGGTGATACCCCTACCCACTGCGCTTTCATCCATTGACAGCGCGAGACCACCATGCGCTTGTCCTGAGGAATCGGGTGGACATGCGAGAGTATATACCTCAGTGTATTGCAAAAGAATGCAACTTGGCCGATGCGACAAAAGAGTTCGAAGTTTACCATCCGGCCGGAACTTTGGGATTGAAGCAAAGTCTATTGTTTTGTCTTCCTGGAGGCATGGGGATCATCACAATTCGTAATGGTCCCTTTTTATATCCGTTTTTCCTTTACCAAAGTGCCATGCAAAACGAAAGTAGATGTGACCAAGTACCACGCCTGCCACGCAAGGTGTCGCGGCGTCACGGGCGACTGATCCCAGCCCAAGCGCGCCACCAGAGCCAGCCCAGTGCCATAAGTGCCACGCCTGCCACGCAAAACGAAGGTGGATGTCGCCAAGTGCCAAACCTGCCACGCAAAGTGCCGCGGCGTCACCTGGCGACCAATCCCAGCCCAAGAGCGCCACCAGAGCCAGCCCAGTGCCACGCGTGCCAAGCAAAACGAAGGTAGATGTCTCCAAGCGCCACGCCTGCCACGTGAAACGAAGGTGGATGTCGCCAAGTGCCACGCCTGCCACGCAAAGTGCCGCGGCGTCACCGGCGACCAGCAATCCGCAACATGGGTATTTGCATTTCTTCTTGAAATCCGAAACGGTTTTTTTCCCATCGAAAAAACGTTTTTTGCCGTCGAAAGAGCGTTTTTCTGCGTTGATATTTGCAAAAGAAGTGGGGCGATCAGAATGATGAACACCTGCCTTCATGAAGGATATATAGATATAGCGTGAATATACACGATCACACGAATTGCTACTGGAACATGCGTAGTCTGAACTGCTTGAGATGGATAACTATTGCATACTATTGCAATGTTGAAGCGAAGACATGTTTGTACCCTGCTATAGCCAGACAATCAAAGTACTTTGCAGGGGAGATTCTTGTAAACCTGTCGGTGTTGATTCAACTGGGGCGGGTTGGTGTGAAATAGCTGGAAGTTGGCAACAAAAGAGTAGAATAAGAGTGGACAAAATCAGCAGTGAAACAAGGAGGAATAGGAACCAAAGACAAAGCGAAAGCCAAGAAGCTTAAGTAACGCAATTGCACAAGGGACAAAGCATGTGCGCGTTCTCAAGTTGAAAGAATCCAGCGTTGCGTAGAGGTGACACCTGTGATACTTGCAAGCAGATTGGATTCAGTTGATAGACCCCGGTTGACATGTGAAACGGCAATAATTTTGAAATCGAGCGTCTTTTTCGAGATGTAGCGATAATTTCTTTAGTTACAAGATCGAGCGATAATTTTACACTAGCGGGGGTTGTAGGTTGGGTCGTATCGCCTCTGGACAGCCACAATGTACACTTTACAGCGGCTAGAGGTTGGTAGTCAGGCAAATACGAGCTGGTGGGAAAAAATTACACCACCTCAAAATGTAAAATGGCCAGTGCTTTTACAGGTGTCCTAAAATTTTCTTAAAAGGGGTTCAAAAAGACCAATTTAGGACACCTATTTTTTTGATTCAATTCTTTGTGGAAGGTTTTAGCACTGCCCGAGCAATCCTTGATACACTTAAAAACACCCCCCCTATAATTTAATCAGCGTTAATTTCTAATATGGCAGTGTTTCCTTTATGATGACCTTTTTGGTGAGTGATTGGATGCAAGATAGACAGTTCTCAATCTATATCTACAGGCAATCAGATAGACAGCAAACTCGCAAGAAAAAAACGGGGCGGCGGATTCGACATTCGGATTGTTTTGGAGGGGGTTAGGGCACAGGAAACAAATTTTGACATCTTGGATACTCGAGGATAAATACGGCCGAAGTTCATAGGCTGAGGGGCCGGGGGACAAGGATTTTGTTTTTCATGGATTCTTGATGCAGTATGGATATTATAGCCAACATCTCCAAGTTTTTACATCATTGATTTTCTAGTTGATAGGCTGGAACCCGAGGACATAATTTGATTTCGGATTTTTTCCAAGGAGTGAACCTCCCTGGGCGGTCCAAAGGGGTATCTTTTCTTGTGTTTAACGCATGTCATGGCCCAATCCCCAAAACAATAAGCCAACCATCATGGTACCCCGGCAAATAAGAAGGATTTGGTTTCCCTACCGAGGGGAGGGCCCATTTCATTCTCCGATACACTGAGAACCCATGCAATGTACCCAGCGGGTGGCCATATCACCGCCAAGAACCGAGGAACGGGCACAGAGGTGTTACACGAAAGCTGGATTCAAACACGAATTAAGCAGAAGCGCCCTATGGGGAAAAGAAGGGCATCACGCATCACAATGGCAGAAATGGACGAAGGTGCCAACTTGGTCAATGTGAGTCCCAACAGACAAGTTAACCAACATTGGAAATAGTAGGGATGCAGAATGATTCGGATTTTTTTGTTTGGCATCCCTGTGACTTTCATTTCTTGTGTTCGCACATGTGGAAAATTCTGGCTGACAAGTGGGAAAATTGGTGATCACACGCCACTGACTGCGCTAGGTCTTGTGCCATTTTGTGTTTGTTTGATCATGTATTGTTTTGACCTGCAATGTTTTCTTTGACTCCTCACAGACTCAAATTCTTTGTCTCTACAATGCATTGCAACAGTTTGAGCCCAGCAGCTCTTCGGGATGTGGGATAGATTTTGGGCCTTGCCAAGGTGCACAAATATGCCTTGGACAAGAATAAGAAGTCCCCGGTGGCGCAA
The DNA here is from genome assembly GCA_947184155.2 of Cladocopium goreaui. Classification (NCBI taxonomy): domain Eukaryota; class Dinophyceae; order Suessiales; family Symbiodiniaceae; genus Cladocopium; species Cladocopium goreaui. The sequence continues at coordinate 192,250 of CAMXCT020001668.1, read as the reverse complement.
TAGAGTTGCTTTCGGTGGCCAGCATAGATGCTGGGAAGTCCCCAGAATACGCCTCCGGACACTACAGGTCATCGGTAGCCAAAGTCGCTACTTGAGCCTTACACAGATGCAAAAACTGGTCCTGATGTGGAATTGGGACAGCTCGTATATTCATAGTATGGTTGAATTTTGTTGACTTGCCATCATCCTTCATGCGAAACGTTTCGACAATTAAATCAAAGCGAAGCAACGATTCAATTTGTTTCATGGATGATTTGATTTGGACAGAGCAGTGCGAATTGCGGTGCCCAGGGCTTTGACCGCACAAAAAATGAAACTCGAAGCATTTTTGAAACACATTTTTTCACATTTTTTCACATTTTTAATTCAAACTACTACAACCCTTCTGTAGCTCAGTTGGCCTTGATAAATATAGGCCCAATTCAAATTTTATCTGGATCTTGTCCCAGTTCTTGTGGGGTAAATGTCCATTCTAGCGGTTGGTCAGTTTTTTTGAAAGTTGAAATCACATTTTTGGTGGACAAAATGGTGCTCAGGTGGTCTTCCACAAAGCCTCTGGAGAGATTCGATATATATTTATTTATAATATAATAATAAATATATATATATATAATATTTACTATTATCTATTTAAATTATATATTGCATTATATTGATTTTTTTATGATATTATTTTATGTTGTATTTACGTTGTATTATTTTTTACCAATTTTATATTATATTATGTTTTATGATTTACTGCTCTATTATATTCTGTTATATCATATCATATTTTTGTATATTATATTTTATTATTTTATATTATATTATATTATTTCATATTATGTTATATCGTATTACAATATTTTATTATATTATATATTCTTTTTTATTTTGTATTATTTCATATTATATTATAGTATATTAAACTATATTATATATAATTAAGTTATAATATATTGTTATATGGTAATATTATATTATTTTATATTATTTATTATTTTTATTATTATTTTGTTTTTTATTATATATATTATTTTTTTAATGATATTTTATTATCTATGATATCTTTTTATATATGATATGTTGTTATATTATTGTATATATATATATATACACATGTATTCTAACTAAGATCACCAAGAAAACCTACAATTTTGCCGCTGAGGTGCTACATTTGAAGATAGAACTGAATCAAGCTGATTCAAACTGAGTGTGTGACTTGTAGAGCCAGACCGTGGGAAATCTACGGAAATCGGATCATTACTGGTTGGAAGTTTCAAGTGTTTGACACGGTGTTTGTTTCCATCCTGCCTGCGATGATGATGCGAATTGCCTAATTTTGGGGATGGGTCAACCAATCAGATTGGATTGCCATATGTGTGGTGCTGTTTGCGCAGAATACTGAGTGTGCCTCGGTTCTCCATGCAGCCCCCGCAGGCTGTAGTAGTCGTGGAGCACGCAGTCTTGGACGGAAAGACGTCAGTCAGTGCTGCGGCGTGATGGAGATTCATGCTGGGGTTGACATAATTCGCATACAATTGCGCCGACAATTACATTGATCCTGTTTAATCCCAAAGAGCACGCAGATGGAAGTGAATGATACAACCTCACCACGATTACCCCGTAGGTGGTGGTTTACACGGAAATTCATCCCACAAGAGGGTTATCTGAGTCATTTGGTTTTTTCAGGTTGGAGAAGTATTCTGGTTTGCCTGGAGACATGTGTCACATGGTGTTTCGTGCTGACACAATGTGCATTTCCTTTCGCAAAGACGACATTCAATGACATCCCAAAGATGTGCGTCGAAACTGCTTCCAGACTCAGTTTTACAATGTTGTACATAAAGTTTGTCCAATACATTCATACATTCTCGAATTCTCTGCGATACTTTTCTGCTGTTTGTCTTCCAATTCATTTTTTTCCACGCTTTGTGGGATGATTCCAGCTGATTTTGGCTTCGTGGAGCCGGAGCATGCCGAGCATGCCGGAGCGGGACGTGGATCCACGGCGGGCCATGCAGAGCCGTTTCTTTGCAGCACAAGAGGCCGGCGGAGTTTTCAGATTTTTCGGTCACCGTGTGATTTCCGAATGATGTGGAGACAAGGATCCCAACCCTATGATAGAGCTCAATATGTCTATAGAGTCATTTATAAATTATATATATATACATATATATGTGAAATTAGATGATTTCAGATGACTTTGGGATGATTCCGGTCAAGTTAAGATTATTAAAGATTTTTTGGACAACTTGGCTTGTTTTGAGAGACCGTGGAGTTTGTGCTAGATGACCACTCCATGATGCTGCTGAGTTTGGGTCAGCAATCCCCGGAAGGGAGTAAAACTGGAAACTGTTTGGCAATTTGAAGTTGTGATGGGGGTACTTGGCTGATTGTAGTTGGAAATGTGTTTTCCACCTTTTTGGATGAGCAATCTTCAAATCCATCCCCCCCAAAATGGCAAGCACTTTATACATATGGGTCGGTTCACCACGAACCACTGAGAAATATGTGCAGCTTCGATTCGAAGATTTCCATGGGACACCCATGGCTCGCAGGAACACCCAGAAGTGCCACCAGAGGATGGTTCTGATGAGGTGCAACTACTGTTTTCAGTGCCCATCGAAAAAGTGTGTAAATAAACAAGAATATATACATGATGTGATCATAATGTGTTGTACTGTGCTAGTGCTGTATGAATATCCATGTGTACATATATATATATATATATTCTATTGCACCCCACATCAATAAACTATATGTGCACAGCCTAGCCATTCTGATTGCAAGAATCACATTCGTGTTGTACTGCTTGTTTGGACAAAACATTGATATTGAGACACGTTTCCAGCAGCATATGTTATAGATCAGATACATGAAAATACATGCATAAACTCGCATAAAATAATCAGACAGTTAGATAGAGAGACGGTTTAAATCACATACATCTTCGATGGCATGTATTATGTGGATAATCAGATAATCGTTTGCATCTCTGTACTTACTCTACATCCGCCTTTTCTTACTGTACTACCAGAAACGGTTTTGCCAAGGTAACTGGAAGATCTGGAAGGATCAATTCTGCCAGCAAATGCAGGTGATAGTGGCCTCCTATTGTTTTTTCCATATTGAATTCGGGCAAACCTCCAATCGGTGTTGCGTCAATTATGTTAAGCTCCTACAGTATTTGTTGTTGTTTTTTATGTTTTTTTCTACGTTGTCTACCCAACAGTCGATACTTTCTGCCCATATGTTGTTCTGGTCGACCCTTCAAATGCGGGTGTATATAATATCAACGTATATCGTACAATATATCATTATATCATAATAGATCCCAATCTACCGTTCCATAACAGCCAGGGTCCATCCCTGCAGCAGGTGGCGATGGCGCAGGCCTTAGCGAACCTTTGCAGCCTTGCACAGGCCCGGCGGCCCCTGGAAAGTGATGGATGTGGTGGGGTCAGTTGGCCGAGTAATAAGATGGAAGAACGGGGAACAATATGCTGACCATCTCAACTACCCAGACAAATATCCGACGGCTAAGGTATGGCAAAGTGTTCGAGTTTTGAAGCGATTGGACTCCCACAAAGGGATTGACCAGACACCCACCAGACGGCCAATTCCGCGTAAGCCTCACAAACATATTTCAAAGTAGAAACTAACGTATCCAGACAAGTCTAGAAAAATTCGACCCAGCTATGCCACCTGTGTCCACCGCTGCAATAGGCCAGAAGCAGGGGCGAAGAACGTTCGGAACCACAGCCGGCACAGTCCATGTTTACCTTTTGGTCAGATGTGCTAGAGCAGCTGGTGTTGGAAGATAATCCATTCCCATTTGGAAGTTAAATGTGGACATACTTAAAGGTTTGGTTGTTTCTTGTGCAGGATCGTTGAACATATTAAACATGATTAAGCAGTGAATATTAAATCTAGGGCTGGAAGACGTCAGTTGCAACTGTTTAACACTTTGTGATGCTTAAACATCACTCTGTTAAGTCCTCGCCATTTTTCCAGCAAGTCGCAGATCGAAGCCCACTGTTTACAGATCATAATATATTCAGTTGAACAACATTTTCTATTTATTATGCAGTTGAGTCCCCATCTGTTTTCATTGTACAACCAGTTGAACCTCCATATGTTCAGTTATTGTATGATTATCATCGGTTCCCACATCTTTTCCCATCATCTTTGTTGGTTCAGACCCATAAATCCGCAGAAAAACCATGGAAATCCCTCCATTTTTGTCGGTTGCCGAAGCCCGGAGGCCTCCGCGCGGCCAGGGACTTACTGCAGAAGATCCAGGTGGCCACTCCCACGGCACAGGCGGAGCTGAAGGTTTCACGAAAATGGTGGGATAATGGTGTTTGAATGTGTTTAATATATTTGCGTTTATAATGTTATAATGGTGGGATACCAACCATGTTTGATACCAAATATTTGTTTAATGGTGGGATACCAACAACAGTGGTCTGATGATTATTTGCGTTTAAGATATTTGAACCAGGAAAAATGCTGGTATAATGGTGATTCAAAGTTTTTTCTGGGATATATACCCAACAAAAAGATAATTACAAAAAAGGATTTAATGGGGAATGCGACTACTTGATGTTGAATTTCCATGAACTTCCCCAAGATTCAAAATTTAGCAATTGGGAAATTGGATAGTTGTGAAAAATCATTTCAAGAGTTAGGAAATTTGAAAAGTAGAAAACGGAATTGAACGACTATTTGTTCTACATAGGGTCAATCTACTATGATGTAAGGGAAATCTACTGTTTTGGTGGACCTCTTATATAAGAAAATCCCGAAGGTTTCTTAGTTTGAATCCAATCTTCATTGTTGGTCATATTCCCCATAGTCCAACTTACCCCCCAAAAAACGCCCAAAGGCCTCGCTGCGTGTCCTGTGGACAGAGCTGAAGAGCTTGAGACGATGCAGATCCACCAAGGAGGAGGCCGACCTGGAGCTGGAACAAACATGGGGAAAGCAGGAAAGCTGGTGTTGACATGCGGTTAAATGATGGTTAAATCATGGTTAAATGATGTTTGAATCATGGTTAAATGATGGTTAAATGAAGATAATGATGGCTTCAAGGATGCGTTCGATGATGTAAACAGTAAATAGTACCTGGTAGATGTGGTGGAAGCATCCTTCTATGTCTCCCTTTTTTGGGAGAGCTGGTGGCTCGAATACGTTTTGGGTGTTGAACATCCATGTGAAAATATCATGTATGACTCATGAATTGGGGATTTGGGGATGTTCAAAGATCCTTAGATGGTTGAAGATACATAGATAATAATAATGGATCATTGAGAAAAGTGACATCATTGAACATTTGTTATGGGTACTTGAACATCCCTCAGCGAAATCATGGTTGGCCAATCATGTGACCAGCCGAAATTCCCAAACATGACCTTATTAAATGATCCTAAAAAAACAGTTTATCCTCAATAGATCTCAATAGTCCAGACATCCCTAGATATCCCAAGTACATGATATGAGATATGAATGATACCCATAGGATCCATGTATGGTATATATGCTAACATTTGGGGTATATTGATGGGATCTATGTTACCATATATAGCAGCACCATGGATCCTATGGGTATGAGTCGCATAGCCATTGTCCAAGGATCACCAGGTCCGGTCCAGGCCTCGTTCGAGTCGACGAGGCCTTGAAGCTCCAGCTGCTGGTGGCCGAACGCGCCCGTGTGGCCGTCGGTTGGACCTTGCGGAGCCGAGGTGAGACGAGTTTTCGCCACGAGTTGGGCAGCCATGGATCAACCATGGATCAGCCATGGGGATTTGGGGATTTATATTGTGCTTATTATATAATTAATATATACATATATAATAATATTAATAATAGTAACAATAATAATGATAACAATAATAGTAATCATAATAATAATAACAATAATAATAATCATAATATATGACACATTAAGAATATATGTTTAATGGATGAATGATGATGACCTCATTGCGACATTACTGGAATCATGGTTAGTATGGGAAACGATTCCAAAGTAGCCTTGTTTCAGTTTAGGGAATGCTGATTTTTCAGCCAGAGATATGATCAAGTATTGATTGTAATGATATTGATGGCAAACTTAAATTGTAGTGCTTAATTTCGATAAGCTGTTATATAGTTTTAAGTAATTGCGATGATAAACTTCTCTGAGTAGTCTTTTTGAGAGTTACTGTGCCAACCGATATTTGTCAACAATGAACAGGTCTTGAGCTTTGACACCAGAGTCGGTGTGCTTGTTGGAAAAGGTCATGTCTGGAGATATTCGTGCCTGTGATACCCATTTCTTGGCCGATACCTATGTTGGATGATGCTAAGCCTTTGGCCATCCCATTGTTACAATGTTACACTTTTGCCTGGTTGTTTGGCATGGACATGAACAAGTCACAACGTCTCTGTTTCCCTCATCTTTTTGATACTCAAGACTGGGAGCCCCGTGCAGAACAATCCTGGTGTTTCATCAGCGCAATCAATGGAGGTGCAAAGAAATCACCCAAAGAGTCCGTTGAGGCCTCGTACGGCAGTTGGGCAATGGATGGTGGAGTGGGCATTTTATGACATCTTGTAAGCGACTAGCGGCGACTGACACTTTTTTGGAAGCTTCCTAGAAATTGAGGCCCCTGAAATCCAGAAAATGAATAAAAACGGAATGTATTGGATTGTATTGGTATGATTTGGTATTTTTTTTTTGCGAAGATACTATGAACTGCTGTTTGTTTGGACGCACCTTTTCTGGATTGGCTTCCCAGTTTATGGGTCACAAACCACAAGCCTTGCAGAACGACAGAGAGAGTTTGACACTGTGTGCTGAAATCAATTTTGCAGCCCAACGAAGCTGATTTCTCGAAAAACTCCGCGAAAAAGCTCTGTGTTCAAAAGGTTTGCTCCATCATTGCCTGGCTGCACAGGATCAGCCCGCAAGAAGAGCTAGAAAAAAGCCAGCAGCGGCAGCCCCGGCAGCCCTGGCAGTGGTCCCAGATAGCGGCCTGGCCGCCAAAGATTCGGATGGACCAAGCGCCAGAGGTCCAGTGGTAGAGCCAGCAGAGATTTCGGTGGAGGAAGAGGCCCCAAAGCAGAGGTCCTTGGAGGAGAGGGAGTCCGATAGCGATGTCATCATGGAGATTCATGAGGTCGATACCTCAGTGGGACTGCGACACGTTTTCCAGTCCACCTCACTTTTTAGCCAGAATGATGGGTGTGTCTCTCAGCATTCAACATCTCCACAAAGAGCAGTTCCCAATTTTGCCAAATGATCCCACTTGGATCCAGAACTAAAAATGGTGTCTTTTCCCATCCCATGCCAACCCCCCACCATCGCCCTGGCCCGAGGATGGCCCAAAGATCGCCCCAGAGAAGGAGATGGCGCCGGTTGGGAAGGCAGATTGCGGACTCCATCATTATCCGAAATTGTACATGAGCCTTGATGCAATTGATATATGTAACGATTTGGATACCTTGATGCCTTGGAACTGAATGGATCAGATGGTTCAGAGATGTTCAGAGCATAGGACTTTGACAGTGCCTGGAAGATGACCTGCAGGCGAAGCCTTTGAGACAGATGGCCGCGTTGACAAAGATGTGGAGGCCAAAGAAACGCCGAAAAAACGACAGTGCAAAGAAGGACAAAGGCAAAGTACCTGGCACTGGAGAGAAGGAAAGTTTGGAGCCTGCCGAAAAACAGAAACTTGGCTTCTAGTTAAGCCTGGCCGGTGGGTTTGTTCAGTTTTTATGCCTATATAGTTGGCATGCTTGTGTCAACCGGGATGACCCAGAACTTCTTCAACAATTTGGTGTTTCCCAATCCGTGATGACCCCAAACAAACACACACACAACTACACACCTGACCCGTCTCATATGGATCATCATATGGTACATGATTGGGGTGTTCCAAGTGGAACAATATACCCTCTGGTAATTTAACGATTTAACATAGCTATGGAAAATCACCATTTTTAATGGGAAAATCCACTATAAATGACAATTTTCAATAGCTACGTTAAATTACCAGAGGGTACCATATCTAAAATTATATATAAACGGTTCATCTTCAGGCAGGGGATTCGGGGATTCCCATGAGAACGATGTCTTCTGATTTCTTATGTACCTGTTCTGTCCTTGTCTTACAGTATTGAAGATTTTCTCAGCTTGGACCGCAACCCAGGAGAGATGAGCCAGCATCGATGGCACTCCCACCTACGGCTGAGGCTACCTGGGGAAGATGAGCTGTTGCCAGCCGTTGAGAACACATTTTAGAAGGGGCTGAAACCATGGGACACCACCAGCCTGTCAGTTCTAAAGAATCCTCTGAATCATTCGTTTCAGATGTGCAGAGTCATTTAGGCTCTTTGCTTTTGACTTTTGATGCGACTGCTCTGGTTCAAAGGGGTTGTAAGCCACAAGGTATACATGTATCTGTACATACATGTCTTGTATGAAACTTCGATCAAGAGCCCTTCATCCCCAATCTACGAAGGACTTGTCATATCCTCTCTAGATCTCAGGTTGCCCAATCGTGTTGGCAAGCCGAAGTCGTGGCATTTCTGCTGAGGAGGATCAAGCTGACAGCGACGTCATTGTGGAACACTCCCACAAGGAGGTGGGATGATCTGGTGACGTTGTGATATCTCATAGCAGCCAGTTAAACCATCCCAAACCTATTTGCTTCAATAACAAGTCTGAGGGCTTTTGGCAATATTTGAGTGTCCATGTCCAGTAGCACCCGTTGTGCATTCAATTGGTGCTTCCCCAGGAACTGGATTGGTCCCGACTGGGTGACTTGGTGTCCGACCAGCTCTTCCATTGTAAAGGCCAGGGCAGGGGCAGGGGGCCTTCAGATGGGATTGCAAAACCCGGGGAAAAAATCTTGTGGTGATGCATAGAGGATTTTTTTGTTCGATAGTTTTCGGATTAAATTTGCATGTACACCTTTTTGTGCGGTATCCGATTCTGTGCGCTGGACAGATCCAAGACTGTGTTGTCCTTTTCTTTCCGCATCCTTAAGGTCCTTATATGTGAAGAGATGGAAAGCTGACAACCTCGGTTGTGGAGCTTTGTTTTGTTTGGATGAAACATGCATGGGCAAATATATAGAATACCCTCTGGTAAACTAACACAACTATGGAAAATCACCATTTTTAATGGGAAAATCCACTATAAATGACCATTTTCAATAGCTATATATAGAATACCCCACAGAAAATGGACTTTTGCTCCACTTTGCGACCCTATGAGGTGCCAAAGTTTCAGGATGTCCTTGGTGCGAGCGTCGTGGCGCCAAGGTGGAGGCACCTGGGGATGACGTTAAAAAAGCTGTGGGTGTTTGGAGGTGAGAACTGTGGATTTTGGGGACCTTTTGAAAGTCTATGTGGTTTGATGACCTGATATTCATTGAGATTCAATTAATGTTTGATAGATCTAAGAGAGCAAACACTTCTTCCTACTCCCGAATGAACTTTTTTGTGAGTTTAATAAGTCTCAGGTATTGTGTCTCTGTGTCCCTCTCGCCAATGGAATTGCAAATTCGTCTTGATCCCAAAGTTTGGAGTCCAAACTGGACTGGAATAGAAGCGGTCTTGCAGTAAATTTCTGGCTTGTTGGGGGCTCCAGCATTCTATTACACCCATATGATCATCCCAGCTGTCAGGGTTCCAATTTAGTTTCGATCTTTGGTTCACATCCGCTTAATTATTGAACATCAAAGCCAAACATGTTTAGGAGTCAATCTTTTTCACCCAGGCTACAACATGCTACCACTACAGGTCGATCCTTGAACAGCTGGGATTGTGTTTTCAGATTGGGGGAAACTCTAAAACAAGCAAAACACAAATCCATGATAGTTGTTCCATGTTGTTCCCATCTGACTATGGTGGGAACTATGATGGGATCCATAAACATCTCATGATCAAAGTTGTTCCCATCATGGTTCCCATGATGTTCCACCAGTGAAATTGCGCTCCGAGGCTGTAGAGGCCCTGACAACATGCCCAAGGCGCACGGCGTGAAGTCAGGATGGCTGAAATGGGGAATTAACCAACAATATTGGTGGATATATGTGGATATCAATATTATCAATGTGTGATTACGGGATTGATGTGGATTAATATTGTTTGGAATTGTTTGGATTAATATGGATTACTAGTCTTTGGTCTACAACTTAACCATCAATGCGAATAATTGTCCATAACCCACCGGTATTCTCACAATGGGATTGATGGGATTGACTAAGCAAACTTGTGATCAACCAAGGATGAGGATTTCCGCGAAGAAAATGTGTGGTTCAAAATGTGTTTATTTTCCCCTCTTAGTGAATAATGCAAAATGACTAAGACATTTCAAGTCGACCAGAAAAGGGATTCAATCCTTTGCATACACTGCGGTAATCAAACCTGTGAATTGAACACATACGCAATATACGTTCATAGGATCCATGTATGGTATATATGCTAACATTTGGGGTATATTGATGGTAAATGTTACCATATATATAGCATACATGGATCCTATGGGTACGTTCATAGAGGATGGAAGTGGATTCCGTGGATCATTTCAATCTATCCCAGTCATTTCGAGTTTGTTTTCCCATCGATTAGCAGAGGCATCCATGCGTCGCCCTCCCGCAGCGTTCTCGCAGAGCGCAGCAAAGTCACGAGGCACCGAGGAACAACAATGCCTCTATGGGAAGAGTGCGCGCAGGGTCTGTGTGGAGAATCGCTATTATTAGATATGATATTCCAATATATATATAATTATATATATATATATTTATTATAACTATATTATATTCCATTATTAACCAACTATTACAGATTATTACTGTAACCATTGTAAACCCAACGGCGTGCAGGACACAAGTCCCAGACCAAGTCGATGTTCTGCATTTTCTTCGAAGTCTTCGATGAACAATTCGAATCTATGCCGATCCAATCCGCCCAAGGTTTGCCAATCCAATCCTTGAGGCTCCTGAGAGCCTGGAGGCATTGCAGCAGCGCTGTGAAGTGTATCGTCGCCAGGGGACTTGCAGGACGGCACTGGAGCGGTCCTGGTGGGAGGTATTAACCTTTATGATTCCAACATGGGGATATTACATACATAATATGTGTATATATATCATTATATAATAGATAAGTAAATGAAAAATACATAGATAAATAAATAAGTATATATAGAATAAACAAAAACATATATAAACATATTTAACTATTTACACATATACATATTTTGATTTTTACATGATGTATATATATATATATCCAAGATACATACATACCATAATACGTATATATATATAAATAGATAATAGTTGAACAAAAAATACAGAATTGGTGGTTGTTAATTGGGGAATATAATCAAAACTAATTGTTCAATGTGGACGTCATGGCAATAGACTAGGGATACAACCAACATGACATTTTGTATATCTGAAAATTGAGTATAGGTACCCCCCACAGTTTCGTTTCAATGGGAACATGTTGATTTACCCGTGGATTTCGGGGTTACTCGATTTCAGACAAACCATGGAGATGGACGATCCACAAGTTTTTGTCCATTGAACCATGATTTCCGTTTCACAGAATGGAAAAGGGTTGCTGAGTGTTTTGGAGGTTGACCTTCTAAAGTTCCAGGATTCCAACTTTTCCTTGAGCTGCTACTAGTGCTACTGTATGATCAATCATGGGCTTATAACCCGAATCAACTCCTAATCACCAGTCACCCCCAGCTGTGGCTAGCTTTAGCGGTGTAGCAGGTGACCGTTTGTTTGTGTTCATGTGCATTCGGAAGCGGCCATCATTGTACACAAGTATAAACACATAAGAACACATATGATCACATATGTATTCATATGGATACTACAAATAGTAATTACAAACATAGTATCTTGAAAATTCGAAACAGGTTGCAAAGGCAAGGACCTTCAAAATAGAAGGAGGAAAAACATCTGTACAACTGCTATACAACTGGATTCTGGAGGCCCTGGATCTTATAGGCTCTGGTGAACAGGGCATCATTGAAAACAGTTTGAAATCCATGACTAAAAAGATTGGTTTTGAGATTTGTATATGGAGCCATGTCAGATTCCAGCAGTTGAATTTCAGGTGATGTATTGCTTTATCCAAGTGCTGCTGAAAAATGGCCGCTTTCAGCTTCAGTAGCCGCAGGTACTCTCACGTAGTCTCACTGTCCAGCGTTGGTCAAATCACGGCTCATATTGTAAGTCCCTTGTTTGTTGGTCGTCCCATGTTTCCGTTGATAACACCACAATGTCTCTCGTCATGTCCAAGTGTAATGTATACTGTGTATATATATATGTGTATGCATTGTGTTGTGTGTGTGTTTGTGTACCTTGTGTACTATATACATGTATGTGTGCATGCATTGATGCATAGATGTAATGTAATGTAATGTACTCTAGAGTAATGTATATAATGTATTTACGTGTGTACGTACATACTATGAATATGTATATTGTATTTACTTCTACACAATATTTTACTGATTTATATTATATTTTACTATATTTTCAGTATCATATACATATTTGTTGTTATTTGTTCATGATAATCTGTGTTTATCGATCTCCCATGTTTGAACCTTTCATTGTTTATTGATGTCATGGAAACCCTATCTTTGAGGGTCGAAACCGGTGGTTTTCAGTAAAATTTTCCCTCAGGCCAAACCATTGAATAATTCTTCATCATTTTTTCTGGTTGATTTCATCATTGTCGTTGCTTCTTTGATGAAGCGCCCCAGGCATCTGTGCTCAGAGCTGTGCTACTTCCGCGAGTTTGAAGCTGCACGGCAGCTTCGGGCCTTGCAGGCCTGGTGACCCATGGATTTCCATGGAGGTTTGCTCTGGGGAATTGTCAACAATGGGATTCACAATTAACAGGGATTAAGCATCAATAGCCAATAGCGACTAGTTATATATATATATACTATATATATAAATATATTATATATATATTATATACATATATTATATATATATATATATATATTATATATATATATACAGAGATACATATTTTCAAACAAAAAAACATAGGAGTGATACACCATCACTAGGGAGTAGCTAACAATCACTGCATCAACAAACCATCAATGGGATTTGACCAGCCAACCATCAATAGGGACTTAAGCGTCAAGTGTTGTTGTTCTTTCCAGCAATGACATGTTTTGTTTGTTACGATACCTGCAAACATCTACAAACAAGTGAGGAAACTTCAGCAAGAAAACAATGATCGTGGTTTGAAAAACTGTTTGTTGTCCGTCTTAATAGGTTGATGGTGACTATCCTAGCTTGGATCTAGGATGGAAACAAAACACATAAATTCAAGAATAATTTGGATTTGATTGCGTCAACAACTTCTGGTCAGTTCACTGTGCAATACAAATGGGACCTTCAGTTCACTGTGAATCTAAGAGCACGTGGGATCAAAGGTCAGCATTGGAATGAAACATCTAACTCACGTGGGAATTCCAGCAGACCTACTATAGCCTAGTGTAGGGACTTGATTACTGTACAACAATTCTGGTACAACAATGGAGACTGCCACCAACAAAAAATTAGATTTATTGTGATTAAAACAGATCTGGAGAGCAAAGAAAACACCCCCCTCAATCAGGCAGCTTTTAGGTTGTTCCCCGGGGCATGGGAACTGGAATTCCTTAGTGTGCTGGTAGCTCTCTAGCAGGACCACAGAGCTGCAAAAATCGGGGTGGTTTAAAAAATCGCAATCATCTGATTATGTTGTCCTCACATGGGTGAGATCAACAAGTTATATACAAATGGTCCTGCAATGATTTCTGGATCTAGTAAACCGATGTAAATAGTTGTCCAGTTGAATCGAATCTCATAATGTTAGCGCCAATACTAGTGTACATAATTATATATATATATATTTGTATGTAACCGGGATGTCCCAGATGTTGAATATTTACCAGGCCATACCTTAAGCGATCATTCTGGTGCCATGTATATCAATTAATAATCATATATGCTCATATGTAGACATGCATTATACATAAAGCATATACAAATTGAACTACTCACATACTTACATTACATATCATTACATTGCATTACACTACATTTCATTCAACTATATTTCATTTACACATATGGCAGTGTGTCAAAACCTTGTACCCCTGTAGTTCACATCAAAATAGCTGGTTTTAAAATGGATGTTCATCCCATTAAAAATGGTATTTGTATAGATATTGATCCATAGCCATATGTCTATATATTTGTATCATTTACACATATGCACCCGATAGACAAGTGGCTTATGTGACCGAGCACAGGACCGAGCACAGGCCACCGAGCTGCCATGGCCATCTTGGACAGCCAGGTGGGTGCCCTTGCGCAACAGGAGAGCATTGGACTGTCAACATGAAAATCTAAAAATGGTACCCTCTGGTTATTTAACATAGCCATGGGAAATGACCCATTTATAGATGGTTTACCTATTGAACATGGTGATTTTCCACGGCTATATTAAACAACCAGATGGTAATAAGTAAGATTGGCAGCACAATTAGACAATAGTACCTAATACTAGCTCCATATTGGCATATCTAATGGTGTCACATTAGTATATTAACTATATGTTTTTATGAGTATTAATATAATGGTAACTTGGGCTAGTACTACTAATTTGTTAATCAATATCAATGTAACAATGGGATGACTTGGGATTTTATCTTGATTGCATATTAAGGAACAACGACAATGCAACGATGGACTTGACTATAATGGGTGTATAATAATGGAACACTGGGATTTTTAGGGAACATAATTCAGCGAAATATCAGGGGATATAATTGGCTGTAATGGCGGATATAATGGGATAATATCGGAGACTTTTGCCAACATGAGGATTTCAGGGGGACTCTGAATGGAATGCTATATGGGCCTATGGGTTTTGATGTCAATATATGTTGTAGCTTGATAGAGCAACGGGTCAAACCCAAGCACAAGCAATTGGGCACCAAGACCGAGACCATTTTGGACTCATAAGAGTTGAAGAGTGGGTCCCAAATACAGGTGGCAGTGGGTCCCAATAGAGGTCGCGAGATTATCAAATTTGGATCCACGGAAATGTGTCCCAAACCTTGCAAATGTTTGATGATCGAAAGGCACAGCTTGTTGAAAAGACATGGTTAGCATGTGCAAGAGATGTATCTGGCGCCGTTTGTGTTGTTGCCTGCACAATATGAGTTAGAACTTGCTTCTGCTGGAATGATGTAGAACTCTGCCCAACCCCCATCTCTTGGCCCAAACCTTGAAACATCTTGAAGTACTCAGGAAAAGATGCGTTTCCCAATGCCCAAAAATTGGTTCTTTTCCGTGGTTGAGGGGTGTTTGGGATTGGGCACAGCTCGCAGGCTGGCTTTAAGCCAAAGAGCACCGTACTGGTGTGCAGGGATGCCTAGTGAATCCAATGGTCGCATGTCGGTGGCGTAGCTATGATACTGCACACCATCGCATTGATATTGTTGTTGATTGTCGCAGCCACACAATTTCTGGCTATTGGTTTCAGTAAATCTAACCTGTACGCACATACAGACAATCACAACAGCATACATTTGCGTGTGTGTATATATATATACATATATATATATGTGTCTTTCTGTCATTTTCTGTCTATATATATATACATACATATCACGTATATACACATTATACATGCTGTTTGTAGTTACACGCATTCACTCATACATACACAAGCACCTACACAGTTACATACAGAGTTGCATAAACGGCTTCATACACATGCACATATATACGTGCACATACATATACCAAGACAAATTACACATAGATACACATATATACGTATAGATACGCATACACGTACACGTACATCTATGACATCATGTAAAGACATACGGACAAGTACACGCAAGTATACATGTAGATTCTTTCAGGATACAACTTGTTGGACTTAGGC
Source organism: Cladocopium goreaui (assembly GCA_947184155.2). Classification (NCBI taxonomy): domain Eukaryota; class Dinophyceae; order Suessiales; family Symbiodiniaceae; genus Cladocopium; species Cladocopium goreaui. The sequence continues at coordinate 176,284 of CAMXCT020001668.1, read as the reverse complement.
AGGCTTTGTCCCGCTATGGCCACGGGATGTAAGTCTATGATATGCCAATCGCCTTATTGGGAATGTACAATCCCCACTACAGTGATTCATTTACTGCCATAAATCTAGCTTTTGGCTCAGAAGCTTGACTCACTGTGTCACGTTTTTTTTGGGGGGCAGCCATGGTTCTGGAGAACAACCTTTTCTTTAAAATCAGAGAATCTTGAATGAATCAGACTGCTGCACGGGGGTTGACGGGAAGGGCGCAAACCAAGACAGCTTGGACATGTTTGGGACTGAGTTTAAACCTTGACAGGATTCATGCTCTCGAAAGCACCGACTGTGAAGTTATCAGGGAGGTACATTTGGGTGAATCAGGACAGCAAGTTCTTGACAAGCAATTGACTATCCAGGCAAGTTTGTTTTTATTCGTTTGAGACAACAGAGGATGGAGCAGAGCTTTCAAGACCAGGGCCCAGTCTGGAAACATAAAACCCTGAACCTGAACTGACCAGTGGCGACCCCTTGCGTTTTCTTCAAGCGTCCCTGCTGGAAACCATGCTTGATCCTGATCGGCTCATATTTGTTTGTGGCGTTGTTTAGACTTTCAAACTTTAGAGTCTTTAGAGGTTAATGAATTTTGGACACCTTATACAAGGGTCATGAGTCCAGTGTTGGAGCATGTTGGAGGATGTTGGAGCATGTTGGAGCAAACGAGCTCTAACTGAGGATGACAGTTTCAAAAGCGCGAAAGAGATCATCACACGGTCTTCTGATGAAGCTCTTTCCATGCGTGGCTTGGCAAATGGGCTTGTTTTTCAGATTGCAAGCCTCAATCAGAGAGGGGTGAAAACTAGTTCTGTATTTTCTTTATTTCTGGTGAGGCTTGTTCCAGGCACCCAGGACACAAGAGAAGAGCTGCAAAAATGCGTCCATCTTGAAGAGGTGATGTGGCATGCTTTAGCAACCCTTAGGTTTGTTGAATCTTTTGCGGGCTTCTTCTGAGGTTACTTGCCCCTTCGTCATAGCGCTTTGTTCTTCGCAGCTAATCGCACAAATCGCCGGCGAAAAGCCGACGAGGAGGCTGCAGCCAAGCAGCTCAACATACTTCTGTCAAGTGGATGGAACTACGAAGGATGGTGTTGACGCTAAGTGGGACCCGCAATGCCGAGTACCTGTGTTATAACATGTGAATACTATTAATGAATACCCTATGCAACAAACCTTCTTGCCTTACTCAAAAAGCAAGAAGCAGGTTCCCTGTCTCTTGAGGGCCTGGCATTCTCTGCAGGCGAAGTCTTTGTGCGAGCTTCTGATCCAGCGCGGCATCCCGTTGAAGGATCATGACGTGGCTTGGCAGAGTCCTGAAGTGATGCTTAAGGATGTTAAAGGGCAAATGGCCGAACGGTTTTTGCTTAAAAAATATGTACCCCCGAAATGTGGATGAATTTTGCTGGTTCAGCATTTCATTTTTGAGCCCCACCCAGATCATGCCAAATAAAGTTTCATTTGTGCTGTGCCTGGGGTCCGGGAGATGCACAAAGAGCAAGTTGTTGCCTATCCTGTTGGATGGAGAATCTTCCAAAATGAGATTCAGCTAGAAAGGCACTCAACGCACAGAAAGAGTAGATCAACAATGATGTATTATAACTATATATATATATAATTATAATGAATTATCTATATATATATATACATTTATATATCATTATTACTATGTTAATAGCGGGTTGGCACTCTCAACCATGCAATTATTCCATGAGGAATCCCCCTTGAGAAGTGCCTGTTGGAAGGGTAGTTTGAACACGTTCAACCACCAATCAGACAGTGATACATTTGAGGTATGGACCCAAACTCGGTACCTCCAAAAAAGATGGGTTGATACTGTAGATGATGAACTTTGTTTGATTTTGTTTGAGTGTGCGACTGCGTGCCATGCGTGCCGTCGTCTCCACTCGGTTTTCATCCGGGAGCCAAGGCGCTGAACCAAACCGCACTTTTCTACGCGGCACGGAGGGGCCATGTAGAAACAATTAGATATCTGATTAGCAAAGGCCTGGACCCCAACGTTGTGGACACGAATGGGGAAACTGCGCTGCTGGGCTGCCAATAGAGTTGCGCAACTTCGTTTTCTCTCGGTGGGATGGTTTGGCCGTTCTTTGTTCAGATTTGTCCTGGGCCAAATTCCGAATCCCAAAAAAGAGGGTGTACCTGACAATTCTTACGGATGAAAAGCATTTTGTGGGTCCAAGTGTCGAAACAGTTTTGAGCCACAGCAAGATGGGTGAAGCTCATTATGACATGCCGGTAGTGCCTCTCTGAGGTTGTTCTTTGCTGTCAGGGGAAACAGGATAGCTGCGGCCCAGGCCTTGTTGGAAGGCGGGGCGAATTTGGAAGCGCCTGGGCGTTGGAATGGGAAGCGCCTGCCTCATGCAGGGAACACCAAGTCTCCAGGGAATAGAAATATATTAGGAGTAGGACCATTATATAATATGTTAATATAATATGTTAATGTTAATTCAATATAATTCAATATAATTCTTAATATATACAATATGTGGTGATTATACATATCTTTCAATATCATATAATTTCATAATGTTTTTCTTGTCAAGAATTGGCACAGTCTGTCGATATTTGTCCCGATACTGTATTGTTCAAGGGTTGCTAGGGAACACATCAACTCCTCAAGCAGCAGTTGGGGTGTCAAACAAAGTCTAGAGTCTAGCTTGTAGAGTGTGCAGCAAACCTCGTCTAGAATCGTCTATAATAGTCGTTGCTACGGCTTGAAGTGCTACTATTACTACCCGTTAATACCCCATCATTCCGTCCATGGAAAATTCCATGGAATTTGATTCACAGTGATGCCATCCCGTGCAGTCTTTTGGCCCTTTCACTGAGGTCGTCAACAATGAAGGCAACACGTGCTTGAGCCTGGCGCCGACTGCAGTCTTCTGTCCTTTGCAGGAGGCACGGAAGTGGGTGAACCACGGCAAAAGACAACGGGTGCATCTAATTTGATGGTTGAAATATGATGAAATCAGTTTGAGTGACTGACAATCATTGGTTTCCAAAGATGAAAGTAAACTATTTAGGTGGAGTTTGCAACACCAGTGCACCGTTGCGACAGTTGCGAGCTGGTTTGTGTCCAGTTGTGGGCTGTGGTTTGATGTTGTTTGTGTGCGTAGCCAAATCCAGCTTTCTGTTTTTGCGGCAACCTCATGGCCGATCTTTCCAAGAATGCTGGTCAGTGATTGGAGCTGCACAGTAAAGCTGACAGTCAGCGAGGCGAACATTTCCTGGCTTTACAGCAGGTTTGGGATGTAGATGATGTAAACAAAATTGTCCAGACGTCCCAACATGCATGCCTCAGGAGCGCAAGAAACGGCGCCTTTATGACGACTCAGGCTTGCTAAGGGCCTGCAGTGTAACTTCCTAATTTATTCATCGTTTGGGTACATCGCTTGATCGATGCATCCCCAGAAAGGAAAAGGATTTCCCAGCCAGTCATGCCTGGTTACCCAAGGATTTAATCTCCGATTCTGCCTTGCACCATCAGGTCCCGGGGAAAAGCGCCAACGGACAGCAATGGAAGTGCTGCGTGCATGGGCCAATGAGTGGCCAGCCAGGGAGCCGATCCCCAGTACCTTGGATTTTGGTGGATGGTGATGAGGAGTCATAGCTTTCAAATCTTCTAAATTCGACAGTGTGTGCAGCCCCATTAGTCCCAAGTTGGGCCATGAGTGTTCATAACTGACCCAGACTGGAAAGTGGTTTCCTTTTTTTTTTGTGTGTGCGTGTCTCCAAGCTTGGACAGTATTGTGATCTTTGACATATGGAATATGTTACTTTTTTTGTATGGCAATGGATTGAAGATGATTGAAGCATGATTTTGTTGGTCGATGGCTCAACCAGCCAGATGGCAATTAGACCAGGCCACACTTATTGTAGCTACTCAGCTACTCGCAGCAATATCTTGCATGCTGAGGAAACGAACAGGTAAACTACAAACAGGAGGACTGATGGATATTGCCCCGAATTCAAAATGCCAACGCAGCAAAGTTGTTTTTCTCTGTGTATACATTATGCATGTGTACTCCTGTGTATATACACACACTGTATACATATCTAGTTTTGAGTAGACACAATCACATGCATAACATACTATGCACCCATAGTACGTGTAGTAAACACAGAATACAGATAATTACACTTCATGCGTCGCACAAATCCCATTAGCACTAATTACTTATTGATGTTCATACGTTGCGTGTCCCAGTCGCAGGACATCATAGACGAAGCCAATGGGTACGTTGTTCTGCACACGTGCCCGAGAGAATGCGCGGCACAGGTGCGCGTGTGTGAGAAAAATTTTGTGGCAGATCATGCCCAGTCTCTTGCACAGCAAATTGGCTAGAGGTCACGCTTGTTTGCCGGATGGTTTAGTCACCAGAAGTGTCTGACTTGTTTAATTTGAGCAGCAAATCTGTGCCCCTAGCGGCCGCAGCGGCTTTGGATGGCTTTGGCCCCATGTCTTCAGTCAGAGGATATCTAGGAGAGACACGGGGGCCACAGGTATGACTGGTTGAGAGAGGGAAATCATGTGCAAGTTCCTGGGGCCTTGGTTTCTTATTTCTTGGGGGTACTGTATTCCCATCAATCCGCAAATTGCGTAGTTGCATAAATACTGCTGTCTACAGCTTTAGGGACATGCTGCAAAATTTTGTGCAGGCCAGGATCAAACCTGGCATGGCGCTGACGGATACATCTAAGGTTCCTCGAAGAACAACCATGGTTTAAAGATCTGTCACCTCAGGACGCAAGATCGTGGGCGGATGCGGGCGTTGTTGCAAACCTGTCAGAAGTGGTCTTGAGGAAACAATGAAATGAGAGGAGACCTGTACATCAATCTAGATAGCAGCCCCCATGTTACATGCTTTCCCTTTAATTTCTTTATTCCAGGATTCAGCTACTGTACGCCTAACTCCAACAGCCGGCACAGCATTGGTCACTTTCAATCTGCCGTCTGAAATATGTGTACATATATATATATATATGTTTATATATATAATATATATATGTTTATATTTATATATTAGCATATGTAATATTATGTTTTTTTAATATATTAATATACATACATTATTATTATGATTATTATTATATATATTTTGACATTATATATATATATACACATACATCGTATATATATATATATATATATACACGTATATATATATACATTTATGTATGGATCATGTTTCAACAACAGATAGGGTGATCCAGTGCTTGGCTTCAATTGGTGTCCAGAGGGGGTGTTGTAATATAGGAAAGTGTACTCAAGCTGGGCATGTTGTTGGGGAAGGGATGATACTGGAAAAAAACATCTAAGTGTCCTGGAAAACAGATCTAGGATCCTGGAAAGATATTGCACCTTAAAGTATTTAAGGTTCCCCTGATCCTTTGGTCGCCTCTAACTAAGCCCTAGAACGGCACCTAAATCTTGACTTAAACTTAATAAACATTAAAACAAAATCAAAGAAGCACCAAACCAATAAATCGGCACTATATAACACAAACCTGAACATATAAAACACCAAAACAATGATAAAGAAACTTAAATTAAACCGTAAATAATGCAATCCAAATGAACCATCAGCAAAGCCTAAGGAAGCCATAAATTAAGCCCTAGGCCCTAAACCAGCACTAAATAAAACCATGCACTGCATAACAAAAACCGAAATTGACTTTAAAACTACCCCTGAACAAAATCTAAACCAGCATTCAAAAGGCCCTAAATCAACCCGAAAGAAGCACCAAACCAGCACTAAATTCACACTACAACAAGTTTAAATCGACACCAAACAAACACACCCCCAAATCAACACTATATAACACAAGCCGAAGTAAACCTGAAAAGGAATCCTAAAGAAAACCTAAAACAACCAAATCTAAACTGTAATACAATTGAAAAGGCGCACACCCAAAGTAACTGTACAGAAACCCCGAAAATCAACCAGAAATAATCCCCAAATACACCCTAAACCAACCTGAAATAGATCTTAAAACCAGCTCTTGACATTATGTTGCAAGTACCACGAAATACTACAGAGAATCCCCTGTGTAGCACAGATGCTGGCTCCAAGATGCTGCGAGCATGGTGCGAACAAGGGATTCAAGGCCAAAACGCTTTAAATACAATGCAGATTACATATTTAAGTTCCAAAACCCTGCAAATATTGACAAATAAGAAATTTCAGCTGCAAAAAATGCTCAAAGTACAGATTCGTAAGTTCCCCACCTGTCAGGTGAGGGTTGTTAGGTGTTTGCTGTTCTAAGGTTTTGAAAATAGTTTTCTATACGGACAGGTCATGCCAGATGGCTTTGATCTACAGATTGGCTGGCACAGTTTCAACCTGGTAAAGCACTGGGGGATTTATATGGTTATTTCAACATATTTTAACCTTTCGTTTGTGTCTGACATGGAAACCACGGGCTGGTCTCGACGAAGGCTGTGCGCTGGATAGCTGTGCCCCCTTTCTGGGCAGGTTTACATAAGGATTAATATATAGGTTTGTCTGAAAATTGGGGTACCTGAAAGTTCCATGCCTTAGCACCACTGTCACTCTTTGCCTTGGTAGTATAATACTTAGTCCTCGGATGTCCTCGGTGCCCACGTCCAAAAATGGTTTCGCCCAAGATTCACAAAGACCCATTGGGTGGATAGGATACTCGGGTTCCTGTGTGCTTTCCTGGGTTTTAACCCAGCGAAATCCAGCGAATATCAGAGAACATTGCTGGTTCAGCGACCCATTGCTGAAATTCGAAAAACATGTTTAGTGTTTTTGATTTTTTGCAATGGAAAGTGAAAAGTCCCACGATATTTTGCAGTTTTCAATCCATCTTCATTACTGAATTATGCTGAATTAATCTGATTTTCAATGTTTCAAGAAATCCCCTGTTAAATAACTGAGAAACTTCATGATCGATGATTGCGTCCCTTCCTACTGGCAGATTCGGAGACAATTCATCTTCATTTCGTTCTTTTTTTGTTTGTCAACCGTATGTTTGGTTGGCTCTTCAGCCCAGCACCACCAGCCCTCAGTAGCCAGGAGTGGTGCAAAACTGTGGATGTCATTGAGGACGAGTCAGGTGTCGCTGTGGAGGCCATCAAGGCCTGCGAAGGAGTTGATGGCTTGGTGGTTTGGATGGGGATTGGAACATCAAGAAATGGGCTTGTTGAACTGTAAGAATAGGGAGTACTAAGCTACGCAATGAACATGAGTGTGCTTATATCCAGTAGTCAACATGGGATGTACATTTCATATGATTTAATCGTAAGACGCATATTTTATGTATTTATAAATATATCACATATCAAGGTGCTGCTATAATTGCGGGGAGTTTGAAGATTTAATTCCCGCGTCGACATTTATGGCAAATTTCTCAGTGACGAATGTGATGCAATTCCAGTTTCTCGGAATTTCTCAGATGATGCCAATGCCAAGCAAGAAATAAACAACAGACTCATAAGGAATAGTAATTCATCTGCAGCGATGCCATTGCTACCAGTGAAGTAATCGCCATTGAGGCCCCGAAGAGTTTTGGGGTGTCCAGTCACTCCCCTGGAACTTTTCAGCAGGCGGTGGTGACTGGAGAGAGGCCATATCACTTCACTTTGCCGTTGGTGGAGGTGAATTCTGGGTTAGTGGCTGGATATATTCATGCCTCTTGGACGCACCCAATGCTGATTTTGCTTCGTCCTCATGTGAGGCACATGGGTTTCGCGGCTTCAGGATCTTGTGACACTGACCAAGCTTCAAGGAAGCTAATTCATGAGACATTTATTGCAGACATCGTGACTGTTTTGTTTTGAGCAGGCCATCTCAAAAATATTGTACACGCATATACTGTCTTGATCCGTATTGTATATGCATATTATTTTACAAATATATGTATATGCACGTTTTATACATATATATATATTACATGTATACGCACTTGATGTCTCCACTGTGCCCATGCTGGTTCCTAAGGCGGAACGGAAGCCGAAGGAGCTGGCTATATTGCAGCTTAAAGCTGCTTGGAAGTTCTATCTACACTTGTTAGTTTCAGATAGGCATTGTTTTTGTCCCACTTATTGGAATATGCTACTGTTGGGATATCACTTCAATGGCCCAAATCACATCGTCCCGCCAAGGTGAAGAGCCCGCATATGAATCAAGGCTTGGGAAAGCTGCTGCTAGCAGCAGCTGAACGACACAGCCAAAGATGCTTGGCTACGGCAACCCGTGTGGCTGATCTAGTTCCTACACGTATACTACGCCATTGAAGTGCTGGGCCAGGGCCACATGAAGGCATGGGGCCGAC
>CAMXCT020001668.1:90435-162935 GCA_947184155.2 Cladocopium goreaui | reverse complement strand
ATTATGATTATATTTAGAATAATGAGATTAATTGATTATTGAGTGGATACCATCATTTTGATGATTAAATCGCTCTGCTCCCATTTTTGGGGTCCAAACAGATTTTTCGAACTAAAAAGGTTTCCATAAAATGATTGAACATATATAGTTGGTCCATAAGTAGGGATGATATTTCAGTGCTTTTCAGTGTATCTCCATGATCTCCCGAAGATATCCTCAGAGCTCACCAGCTACGCCATGTTCTCAGGTCCCAGCTCCCAACTGGAGCGTTGGAACCGCCACGCTGGTGCTTGCACCGAAGCGAAGTGAATGATGTGGGCAGCCTCGGTTTTGGATTGGTCAGGTGGGAAACTTTACCAGTCTTGTGTGTCATTGTTACAGCATTTGTGATGCATAATTCATCATAATTCCCAAAAAGAGATTCATGGCCAACAAATATCCCTGCTATGTTTGGATGAGCATATCCCTTGATCCAATCATTCCCCTTCCCACTGCGCACAACATTCAGAGTAAGTAAGTATAGGTTTCTAATACACATTGGTCGGATTCGGTCATGAATGGGATCACCTCGGGAATCATGGACTTGCTGACCACGCAATGTTTAAGCTTTGTCAATGGATCATCAGTCCTTGACGGGGTCATATCTCGATTTTGAGGTTGATTAAATACCTCCATGGTCAACTCGCATTGTTTCTTGATATATTTCCCCTACAAATGGGGATTGCCCGTATCAGCTTCGAAGTCAAAACACAATATGTTTGATACCCAGTGCTCAAACCGAAGCTTATGTTTTCTCAAACTTCAGACATTGTTTTTTCTCTGCGAGACATGTCAAAGCGATTGTGTTGGTTTTGTTGCCACAAGGGGTTTTGCATCTAAAGACATCTAAACTCAAGATCAGTCCGTGCGGTGCAGGTCGGATAATATAATATATATATATATACATATACATATACTGTATATACATGTAAACGGTGGATTTCCCAACCGGCAAGCTGAGTTTCCAACGACCCCCCCCTTCGACATGCCATGGTGCGCAGCGATTGCTGTGGCCTTCGCCAGCCACGCCTGGCGCGGAAGCGATGCAGCTTATGGAGCCTGCGACTTCGAGGAAGTGACGCGGGAGTTTGTAGAGAGTTCCTTGGTACCCTATAGTTACTATAGTTAATAGATGTCAATAGAGATGGAGTTTGGTCAATAGTTATGAACTGGATTATTGGGATTGTTCATAGTGTATGCTTGATGGGATGATTGCTAATAGATGTTAATAGTTGTGGACTGGATCATTCCCCCCATTCCCTACTGAGCATCAGCAAGTATAGGGTGCATGGGATATGACCAGCCAACATAAAAGCCCCAAAGTCAACGAACTTGAACAAGTTATGTGATGTTATAGTAATGTTATATGTGTGGCATATGACCAACCACCCAATATAAAACCACCAGTCACATGGGAGTGTAATATCAAGTATAAAAAACAACAGTGGGATTGTAATGGTGCTTTGAGGGATTTAACATGACATAAGCTATAGAAACCTGTTCACTATAATGGGATATGACTCTGTGATTAACCTATCAAACTTGTTTTCAGTCATGAGGTTAATGGGTGGTTCACAGTATAACGGTCTTTCGTAGTGGTGGTTTGTGCTTTGGCCCCACTGGGATACAACTGACATTGACTCACCATCCAAAATAGGCGAGCTTGATGGGGTATAAAACCAACACTGTGGGAACTGGAACCTTATAGAATATTCCTGGGATGCCATGCGATGCAACTAACCACCAACCAAAAATGGGAGTATGCACAGTATGGACAATTTATTTCGGAATATCATTGGAGAATTACATCCCTAACCAACAAAATGACCGGTTTTGTGCCCAAAGTTTGGAACAACAAATCAACAAACCTTTTGAAAATCATGTTCTAAATGAAAGCAGCAATGTTGGGGATATTGCCGAACTCTGGACAAACCCAAAGACCAGATGTTCTGCATGGAATGGATGGCAGATTGATTTAGTATTTGTTGCAGTCAGCGTACACGTTGCTTGTATATCTTTGATTATCTATGATTCATTGTGGCCATTTTCTGGAGACAACAGTTTGGAAACTATTTGTGTGTATAGACAATTTACCATACCAAACATGGAGCCGAGGGATTATGGGACGGAATGTTTGGTATAGTAACCGAACATTGATTCAACATGCAATGAACGGTTTGAATGTGTCGTTTGGTAAAAGGCAGGGTTTTCCGGGGGTTTCCACGTGCTACGTCTGTTTGCGGAGGGTAATCCCTAAAGTTTCGATCCATGGTTTGCAACTGGGGGTTGCGTAATCAACAAGTTTGGAACAAAAACGGGGTTTCAACTAGTTTCAACATTTTGCAACTGCTGCATCATCACTCTGTACAAGTGGGATCATGTGGGAACATACTTACACCCACATCGCGAACCACCAGCAGCGAGCATTCCCGAAGGTTGTTAAAGGTGAATGACCATCCCAGTTGCCCAAGTGGTTCATAAACATGGTAGATGTAAGTCACTGGTTTGCTGAGCTGACATCACACTTGCAACTGGTGACCAGAGCTGATCACCATCACCATTTCTGTTGGTTCAACAGTTCAACCCCCCATATTTTGTAGGTTATAGTTCTAGAACCCATACACGTATCCCAGTGTTGTTGGTGAATCTCCCGCAGTCTACATTTGGAATGCACATCCAAGTGACCAACGTATCGCCTCGGACCTTCAAAGGTCAAGCGAGCGTCTTATCGGATTTGCCTGGGCCTGTGATTCTGCGAGGGGCCTTCAAGGTGGGTCTTTGGGTCAAACATGAATGGACGGTTCAGTACTTCATAGTACTTCAACCTTTTGCTATACATGGGAATTTACTAACCACCTAAGGAACATTGTGTTGCAGCGTTTTCAACATTAGCCATGTTTGTTAGCAACATCATCTAATACAAATCATGGATTTTCCGAATTTCCATTGCCAGGTGAGAGAACCAGAGGGTAAGTGGGTGATTCAAACACCGTCCATTTTGTTGTGCCACTGCCGGGATTCCATAATATTTTGGGGATCAAACATATCACAGGCAGAGCAAAGGAATGCAAAGACTATGTCCAGTGACTATGTCATTGTATATATATATATATACATACCCATTATGGGCTGCAATTTACTTGCTGCATCATTGTAGTCTTGTGGTAAACCCGAAAATCAACACCAATTTTGGGAGGTTATAAAATGTTGTTACCCAAAAACTCAATGGCGAAGTGGGGGAAGTTGACAAACGTTGGGTACGTCAGGAGCTGCTTCCGCGGGCAGAGAAGAGTTCCTTCCTGCGACGCTTCAGCAACGAAGCTTCAGCACAGAAATGGATTCGCTGTGAATATTTTGGTGGCTTTGGGTTTATAGAAACCCCAAAGATGTTTTGCTTTTGCTTTGTTGGTTTCCAACTTCGGAAGGTTTGTGTCAAAGGTGATAACCTACTGCACCAAAAGAAGTAATTAAAGAAGTAGATATTAATAAGTTTGTTCTATCAGCTTGTGAACAATACCCTGGTTGGTAGTCTCAAAGGCTAGTTAGGGCTTATTGTCTACCAACAATGTGGGTAGAACCTGCCAAATTCAGGCGGAGACTTTATAGCCCGTAATTTTTTGTTGGTAAGTTTCGGATACTGGTTGCTGCTGCCTTCCTTTGTGGTATAAATGTGCCAATTGATGAACTCAGGCCACCACACAGTTCATGTCAAGCAAACAAAAAGTGCTTACTATTGAAATCTATTGTAGCTGAGTCCATTTTCAGACTCAGAAGAACCCCTGTTTATGTTGCGGTTTTAACGCAATCTGTCAGGGTTTAGTACTCCATCTTCAAAACTTGGCATGCGGGTGCGCCGAGGAAACAGTGCTGCTGACACGGAATGTGGAGTTCCAAAGCATGACAGGCACCAAACCAGATGCTCGGACTCGGTCGCAAGGCTCGGCCATCGAAAGTTTGCCGTCCTTGAAAGGAGGTACCAATGATGTAGTTTTCTGCTGTTTGATAGTGCATTGATAGACAAAGATGGAGGATAAATAGGGATCTAACAACTATACAATCTCCCTATCCACAGGGGAATCGGCCTGTGCTTGTGTTTTTCGATTTCATTTTTACAAGTCCATGGCAGGCTCAAGACAATCTTTTGGATTGCAAGTGGTCCAACGTGTCAAAACGCTGCCATTTAGAGCGTACTCTTCCTTGGATACTTCAATACCTTTTAACATCTTTTTAACGCATTTTGACAGTTCCAGCCTTTTCACTCCAACCTGACGACCTGTATCAGCCTGTATCCTGATGTGTTTTCCCAAAGGTTCCACAGGTGTTCGCAAGTGCCATCGGTTTTTCATGGTTTTCCCTCGAAATCCGATGGCCCAAATTAGGAAAGTTTCAGCGCCAGCATTGGAGACTGGGTCAATTCCTGGGACTCCCACAGTAGCATCCGCGCCCTGGATGTGGAAAAGCCGGGGGTTTTGGGGGGTTTACCCATGGATGAAACTTGGAAACCCGAGGAAAATGATCTACCTACGTTGGTTTACCTTAGAGTAAATTGGGTTCACCAGACATTGGGATTTCACCAATGATTCATGGGTAAATCTCAAATGGGGTACTGTATGTGGGGAGATACCTGGTATAACGGCTGTCACCAACAATGAATTTATATGTTTTGTGTCAAATCATGCCTGAAATTTGAATGATAGAATACAGGATGAGCTCAGGAGGAGCACACCGGTCTCCAACAGGGTTTGATGAAAGCAATCCGCATGGGGGTTACACAGGTTGAATGCTTGTTGTGAAACAAGTCTTGGCACTCGGTTGCTAAAAGGGCAGGTGCTTCCAATGATGATGTTTCACTAGAAGGCAATATACACACCCTGTAGATGGCATTATTTGCTTCTCAGGCCTTTGTTCAGGATGAGGATACTGTTGGGTTTTGTTGGATCATTGGTTTTCCAATCTACCCAGTTCAGCGCCAGCACAAAGGTTACCTTTTCTCCTTTCTGCACGATAGTGTGCACCACCACTTGCAACAAAGATTGCTGGAGGCCAGACTCTTTCGTAGGGGACAGTGACAGAGGTGACTGCACAATCCTAAGGCAGGGAACCCCCAGAAATACATCAGCAGTTCCTTGTAAGATTTGGTAAGGAGAGATGCTCGTAATGATCTTCATATCATGTTTCATCATGTTTCTATCCATCAGGTAAGGTACTTTGCTGAATTCGTTATAAACTATTTCTTAATTTGCGAAAGATTTGCGAGAGTGAGATACCATGAGGCATATTGTTTGCAGATACAATATAGTGTTTGCCGTTTGTTGAAACAAATGTGTCACGAAAGTAGTTTTTGGTTGGCGAAGAATAGTGATTTTCCGGGTGAAATGATTTTGATCAACAACCACATGCACGCAAGTGTTGTAGTTCCATGTGGAAACGCGCATGGTACCATTTCATCCAAACTAATTGTGTCCATGCATGCGGCATCAGTTTTGGTATGGCTCTTCTGCATATGATTTGATTTGGTTTAAACCATCCGCTCAACACATGTTTTGAAGCTTTCCATGTGCATTTTCCACATTGACTGGTTAACCATCATGTAATTAGTATCATAATTTTCTCTACCAAATGGCCCTTTTCTGCCACATGTCACAAGGTTTTCCCTATCCCGGATTTTCTGCAAAAGCACAGCGTGAGCAGTCGGCCTGGGAACTCAGGGGGCTGCCAATGGCCCTTTCTGTGCTGAAAATGCAGCTGGAAATATTTGTCTACGCAGGAAATAGTATTAAATTTCACGAGCTCCTGGGATTTTGTGATTTTTAGGGAATATTGGATATCAAGGTCAAGATGCAATATTTGGTGCAGTGTACGCGCACAAGGGTCGCACGAAAAAACTTAAGCGTCATGGTTTGCACGGGTTTGCACTGGATCAGCCTTCCATAAATGGAATTGGTCCAATTAATCGTTCAGAAAAAATGAAACGGTCGGAAACGGTCGGAAAGCAGTCGGAAACATGATCAGGCCAAAACTTGTCCAACCCGCATTTCTTAAAAAAAACATTTCCGCGCAACGCAGTTTTTTTTTTGAAGGTCCAAAGGTGTCCAAGGGGAAACGGTTGGAAACAGTCGGAGATCGCACCTTCGCTCCTTGATATCCAATATTCCCTAAAAATCACAAAATCCCAGGAGCTCGTGAAATTGAATAGGAAATAGATAGAAGCCTTTACAATCCTCTACATATTTTTGAAGTATGCTGATTGTCCCATGACACAGACACGCAAGGTTAAGACTGTTCTGAGCAGAGTTTTGTGTGCTGACACGAACCCAAACATCGGAGACCGGAATGCAAGACCTTGTAGTGGAATGCCTTTGGCTTCTGGATCCCTCCCTTCAAAATTTCGGAAGACCAACGGACTGCCCAAGGACTCCAATTGTGCATTTGTTCAGTTTGCATCTGAAAAGTTCGACCCATACACTAGGATACATCAGGTATATGTCTGGTTGGTGGTTTGGAACAGGTTTTTGTTTTTCCGTATATATTGGGAATAGTAACCCCAACTGACTTTCATATTTTTCAGAGGGGTGGCTCAACCACCAACCAGATGGTGATGATTTTGTGATATTTTGTGTGTCACAATTGCTGAACCTGACAACTTCACCATGGCTAGGTTCATGGTGCTGGGTTCCAAGACCAAAGGTGTCTTGTCTTCTTTGATCCTTGTCGGTTCGGTGCAGAAGCTGTCCACATTTAAAACATTGAAATCTTCGGGTGAATATGAAGACAGCACATGGAAATGGGGATATATACACAATATACAATGATATACATACATATATATATATGTATATATAATGGTATATATAATGGTATATATATATAATGGTATATATAATGGTGTACATAATGGTATATATAATGGTATATATAATGGCATATATCATGGTATATATAATGAATATAAAATCAATATATCATGATATATATATAATAATATAACTTAATATAATATAATATATGTTGAAATGTGGTGGATGTTTCCATCTGACTCATCTTTAACCATCTCAAGTCCATGAATCGAACGGACACTCGACCGTCATTTGGGTTCGTCAGAAAATGGGGCATGCCCCAATTTTTGTTAACAGGAAACATTGATGAACCGTAGCGTTATAGGGGTAACCCATTTTTGCACACCTGTAATTATATCATTTTATTTCATCCAATTTCCATGATCTATGTGTCAATCCCCAAGTGAAATCCTTCCCTGCTTCCATTCACAGAGGTGTCGCGTTGCATCAGCACTTCATGAGTTGGTTGGGGCTCTTGGCGGGAGCCAAGCGCTGGTACCTTGCTGCATGGTGGGAGCAGTGAAGAAGGGCAATCATTTGGCAACAATACTGTATTGATTTGTATTTAGTATCTAGATAGACCAGGATGTACCTGTATCATACAGAAGTGGCTTTGTAATAAATCTTTGCTGTCCATTCCACTTTTTGGAAAACGAACCACGGAGAAATGCAAAATGATTGAGAGTTCTGGGAAGACTCAAAGCCAACAGTTCGCAACAAATGGAGGTATACCTAAGTTCATGGTGATATAGCCTGAAAACAGAATGAAATTGGTTCCAGAGAAGAAATCACCTGAATGATGCATTTGGGGATGTGCCACATTGTTCCTATCCTGCTCCCTCCACGACACATCAGAATGCTGTGTATGATATGATCATATATGTGTGCATGAATGTATGCTTAGATCCTCATATGTATATATAAGCATATATATATATATGTGCAACCATATATGCTTGCAGTATATATATATATATACACAGTATATACATCCGTATGTTGGTTTAAGTATATATATGTATGATTTATCATTATCAATTAATTATTATTGTTGTTATGACTTTTATTAATAACAACTAATTCTAATATGATATAATTTAATATGTATATACATACAGTCTATGTGCATATATAATCGTCCCATCCTTCCAGCTTAGCCAAACCATTCCCAGCCGGCACAGGTTGGTCTTCCCCCCACGGCTGTCAACGGAGCTGGAAGACTTTGCACATCTCCATCAGCCGCAAGAGGAACTGGCGAAGATTCCAGGTGACGGGGATGAGCTGGAAATGGTTGGTGGATGGGGAATGGATGTTGGTTAGGTTGGACTTGATGGAAACATATGGAGGAGTTTACATCATGAATGATATCCTACTAGAATCTTAGAATCTACTAGATATGACATGTTTTCCCAGGGCTATGTTAATCGGCCCTCCATCATATGCGGGATACTTGGACGCCGGACGCTGCTTCCAGGCGCAGTGAGCTGTGTGCAGCAGGAGGGCGATGTGGTGATTTTGCCCGGTGGATGGTGGCACGATCCTTGGCAGCACGTAGCCGCATAGCAATTTCTTGCTAGACAAAAACAAATTGTTTACTAGTTGTTTATTGACCTGGCCGCTGGATGAATATGATGAATTCTACGATTCTAGGCGATCCTAAGAGGCAAACCATGTCCCTTAGGCAAACTTAGTGTTTACATGTGTTCACTGCTCTTCTTGGCACTGGTTCATCGCCACATGTTTGCTGATCACTATCCCAAACCATGTCCCGTTCTCTCCGCATGCGGATCAGCCAGGCCACCTACGACCGGAAGGAATGGACCTTGGGCCTCGGTGCGCAGCAGCGACTCAGCAACATGAGAAACCGATTTTGGACACAACAAAATGGGATTATTGTGTGTAAAATGATGTAAATATGTGATAATATGTGTAAATCGATATCCCCACAAGATCCCACAAGTAACAATCCCCTTAAATGGTGAGTTCCAAGCAGATTTTGGGGATCTAGATGGATATACAACATATTTCGGGATGAGCGGGTGAACTGACTCCCAGACATGAATGTTTCATACCTATCAAACTTGTGAGGTTAAGTCACAGACATGTGGCAGCAAAATGATAAATGCTGTAACCTACGAAGGGGTGTCTTGATCCTCCCAGAAATTTTGATGAGGTTATAGTTTCTCATATGTTCCTTTATTTCGGAGGTTTTTGCTGATCGGAGTTGCATTACCCTGGATCATGGAGGGAGCCATGGACAAAATGCAGTACTGCTGGGACACGTGCAATCGGAGGCCTTACTTCGCATGGTTATCATTCTCGAGCAGTCACCAAGTTAGGATGATTTGGGGCATGGATATGATGGAAACATCCGATGTCGGGGCAGATGTCGCTTATGAAGATCAGACCCAGCCATTTGAGATGGCCAAATCCCAGGTATAATCCCAACGACGACGAACAGCACTACGCAGCTTCCATTGGCAATGTGAGCTTTTTGAAGAAGGCGTGACCTGGTCGCCGGTCTGCAGTCTTTGAGAATGAAGATATATGAAGATGGTTGTGTGGCTAGCAATGATGTTTTTTTGTTCCCCGATGGAAGGAGATGGTTGGAGGTTGGAAGGGTTCGATAAGCCATTAGCCGTTGATAAGGATAGCATACCTTTCCTGCGTGGTGGATCCTTTGGCTTTTGCAAGGTGAAGGCCACCAATGCCTTGCTGAAGCAAGCTGCTGAATATGGACCGCGATTTCTGCACTTCATTTAGGAAAATTACGTTTGCACAGTCAGGATTGACGCGAGTTGGCTTTTGAAACGGCTAGCCACTAGCAAGCAGGAAAAATGTCACTCTCGGGTTCAGCTTTTTGACATCCTTTGAACAGAATTGGATGTTGAGATCCTTGTTTTGCACTTAAACTGGTGTTTGGAGGCCATAGAAGTTTTTCAGGGGATTTAAAAACATTGAAAAACATGCTTTGTTGTTTGAATGTCCTGACAGGACACACAGAAGTAGCTTGGTTGCATTTGGGCCTCCCAAAAGCCAAATACAGGCAGTGTAAGATTGAACATGATGGTGAAGATGTTTGTTTTTTGAGTCAACAGCAGCTAACTAGTTGATCAATAAATTTGGATTCGCCAGACTGCACCATAATGCACCATTTAAGTCCATTTCATGGAACACTTGACCGCGAAAGGAATTACAGTTGGGTATTTGTACATTGTTGGTTGATGTTGGTTGTTAATATCTGCGTTTGTATAGGTTGTTTTGCTGAACTTTTTGTTGGTTGTTTCGTTTCTTTGTTGTCGAATGTCCAATGCCGATAGATTCTATTCCCACCTTTGGAGATATTCCTTATCAATTGATGGTGAAAGCTTCATGTGGCCGTGGCGCAGAAATTCCGTCCCAGCCGGCAACCACCAGATTTAGTCATTTCAACTGTTGCTATATGTTGCTATACAATCCATAAAACTGGATACATTAGAACGACCTGCAACGTCACTGGAATGATTATTAGTAGGCTATATCTATATAACTATATATATATAGACAACAATGTTTCAGGTTGGTGAATTATTGTGAATTACGAATTATCCAGATACAGATAAATAAAGCATCAAGGTGTGGTGATCCCCACCTCCATATCTTCGACTCAAGTGATGTTGAATTCCAGGCCATCCCAGCCATCACAGGCGGTGCAGCTTCTCTTGAAGGCTCCATTGGAGGATACCTTGCACACGGCTTGTCACAAGGTGAGGCCCTGCGGGTGATCAGAGACTCATTTGGAAGTGGTGGATTTAGAATGATTTAGATGGGATATGATTAGGACATTTTGGAAATGTGGTAAAGATTTCGGGTTGGTGAAATATGATCCTTTAAATTCATTTGATATACTTGATCAGGGTGAACGCCGCACGGCAAACCTTAAGTCTCTCTGCCAGGGCCACGTGCCAGTGGTCAACCTCTTGCTGGCACACAAAGCAGTTCCTTGGTTGCCTTGCCAGTTGCTGGGATGATGAACATTTAGAAACAACGTTCTCCGGTGGTTTGGAAGCCGAAAGCACCAACAAAAAAAAACTTCTTCTATTTGCTTATAGGATCTTGTAGATTCTTAGAGGCTTTATTTCTTTTCGCCAATCTTGAGTGTTTCAATACTCAAAAGTCACCTGGTTGGTTTCACATACATCACATCTTCAAACATGTTCCATCCAATACATGGTATAGATTGGAGGACTTCCATGTTTGGGATCTATATGGTGGATATATATATATATATCCATGTGAAGGAATAGGTTATTCCATCACCGGGATGATCCCCAGTTTCTTCCCATAGGTCCCGTTGAACAGGAGCTGAACCGCCTGGACGACCTGGGGGAGCGTGCCATCAATGCGGCCGTCATGGCCGGGCACAGCCAGGTGGTCCCTGGTCCTGGGTTAGTGACGGTTAGTGTTTGGATGGCATGACCTTTGACCTATTGACCCATCATTGGGATTCATTGGGACCATTGTGTTCCGGTGGCAATCCCCGATGTTCGCTACCATCCGAGCGATATTGTCTGTGTCCACCGGCAGCAATACTAATTATTAATAATTAATTTACTGGCCCCTTACAGATACTCACCAGTCAGCAACGCATTTTTCTTAGTAGCATGAGGTCTGTGCATTTTGTCCGGCAATTCCAGAATAGACTGCACCGTCTCAAATTCTGGACCACGCCAACTGAATCAGACAACAAATCAGTGTTTCGAGGAGTTTCCACCTGTCATGGGCCACAGCTGAAACTCTGCTGGGACAGCAACTTTGGCTCTCGAATTCCTGTGCTTAGCAGTGCTTCCCGTTCACATCAAGCTGGTGGTTGAAATCATGGCTCCAAGCCATCAGAAAATATCTTGACGCCGAGAGACAATTTGCACACCGGCGGTCCCAAAATAAGTGCATCTGGATTTCCCAAGATTTACTTCAACATGTTCTCCCAGACCCATGATGAACTTCGAATCACTCGAGCGCCATGGTCGCCCAGAGCCGCAAAGCACGTTTGGAGTGGCAGCTTGACAGATATTGATATTGACAATGCTTGGAGGGACAGGCGTTTTTGCTAGAGCATCGAAAATGCATGAAAATGCTTGACTCAGACCATTGCTAACCCTTTATTCCGTGGTGACTTCAAGTGACTTGTCAACGGCTTTTCCAGCGCAAGGCCAACCACAGTAACGCTTATGGAGGAGTGTCACCTCTCTCGATGGGATCCGGCAATGCATGTGGCGCGTGGCGCACACTGGGGCACGGCTCTGGAAGCCTTGCAGATTTTGAGACGCAGAGGTCTGAGAAACAGTCTTAGCATCCACAACTCAGTCATGCATAGCTGCGCCGCCGAGCAACATTGGAAGCTTGATTGGATTTCTGATTCCTGTGCAATGACTGTTTTTTAGCCACGTTGTGTTTGCTCGCAACTGACTGTTGATCAAGCATGATGAAGCCCGTATTTTGTGCGCGTGTGTCACAAATCCCATAATTATTCCATTCACTTCAGAGTCTTGGTTTGGAAGTATTGGACGTATATATGCAAGACACCATTGAAAACCATTGAACATATGATACACAGCATTGAACAAGTATTCAACACATACATATCATCATTCAAGTTTCCAATGCAATCACAAGATTTGAGTCTGAGTTATGAAATTATGTTTGCTGAGTTTCTTTATGTTTGCTTTCACCAAGGAAAGAGACTCTGACTCTGCTGCGTGGAGCGGCGTTGCAACCGAGCCGCGCCAGCTACAGCACCAGCATCACAGCTGCTGGACGGGCACAGCGGTGGCGCCTCTCCGTGGAGGCGTTCGAAGCTTGGAAAGTTGGAAGCGGCGGGATGAACATCCTTTAAAGGTTTGACAATGACATGGCTGACATGGCTGACATGGGCAGATACAAAAAAATGATGGAAATCTTGGGAAAAATGGAAGTTGTAAATGGAAATGGCTCCGTATCTCAGGGTGATATGTGAAGTGTCCAGATCCTAGATGGAGCTTTGACAATGGAAATTCCGTATGTGTGAATGATGTAGGTGTTTTCTATCCCTATGCGAGAATTCCTGCACCCCAGTTTTCAAGTATTTTTGGGATCACCTGAAACCACCTACCAGTTTAAGTTTGCGCTCAGAGCACAAATTGGAGTACAGCTGCTTTTCTGTATATTTTAGCATTTTGTTACGCAGCAAAGTAGCACCAAGATTCCTGTGCCGTACTGGCACTTAGACTTAAGGAATGGTCCAAACCTTACAGTACGCGGTCTGACCGTTTGAGCCTTCAGAGAACAGAGAGTTGCTGGTCCTTTGGAGAAGAATAATGGCGGGCATTAGAACCCGAGCTTTATGACTTAAGTAGGTCAAGTTTCCGATTTCAGTCTAGATAGTCTAGCATAGGTCACCCATTTCTGGTGCGTTTCCCCGAGGAATCGCTCCAAGAGAGGCTGCAGTGCAATGTGGTCACCTTCGGTGCCATCATCGGTGCATGCGAAAAGGGCTCCCAGTGGCGCCAGTCGTTGCGTCTCCTGGGCCGCCTGCAGCGGGAGGATTTGGAGCCCAACGTCATCGCCTGCAGCGCCGTCATCAGCGCGTGCGCCAAGGGCGACCAATGGCAGCTGGCGCTACAGCTGTTGGCGCATGTGGTGGAGACTCGCGCCTTGGCTTGCGGAAGTGCTTGTGTTTTGGAGATGATCAGTTTGGGGTTGGGTATGCCCCAGAACCAAAGCGACTATACAATTATCGAAGGAAGTTTAGAAGTGAAACTTCCGACAATATGGACAGTTGAAAAGCAGAGGTGAGAAGAGTCAGAAGAGAAAGAGTAAGAAGAAAGAAGATGCAGATGCGCGAAAAGGTAGGAAAGTCGCGAAACACTGTGTTTTTCCAATGATTTGTGGCTCCGGAGGGTCGAAAAGTAGGCTTGCTAAAGCGGCGGGTGCGGAGCCAGCTGGCCAGACGAGAGATGAAAAATTGCACGCCGTTGTGGCGCGAAGCACATTTCCAAGTCAAAATGTACAAAACACCAGGGGTTCGGACCACTTTTGGAAGTTGAGATGTCGAAAAAGTGCACGCCGTTGTGGCGCGAAGCACATTTCCAAGTCAAAATGCACAAAACACACCACGTTCGGACCACTTTTGGAAGTTGAGATGTCGAAAAAGTGCACGCCGTTGTGGCGCGAAGCACATTTCCAAGTCAAAATGTGCAAAACACACCATGGTCGGACCACTTTTGGAAGTTGCGATGTCGAAAAAGTGCACGCCGTTGTGGCGCGAAGCACATTTCCAAGTCAAAAGTGTTAAAAACTGACGGTCTTGGACCACTTTTGGAGGTTCAGATGTCGAAAAAGTGTCGAAAAAGTGCACGCCGTTGTGGCGCGAAGCACATTTCGAAGTCAAACGTGTAAAAAACTGAGGGTTTTGAGCCTTTTTTGACGTGAAGATGTCGAAAAAGTAGACACTGATTAACTTAACTAACTTGACTAACTTAACTAACTTCACTAACTTAACTACCCTAACTTCGACGACAACAGCAACAGCAACAGCAACAGCAACAACAACAACAACAACAACAACAACCACAACAACTACAACAACTACAACAACTACAACTACAACAACTACACAACAACTACAACTAGAACTACAACTACAACAACAACAACAACAACAGCAACAACAACAACAACAGCAACAACAACAACAACAACTACAACAAAAACTACAACTACAACTATAACTACAACTACAACTACAACTACAACTACACAACAACTACTACAACAACTACTACTACAACTACACTACACAACAACTACAACCACACAACAACTACAGCTACAACAACAACAACAACAACAACAACAACAACTACAACTACAACTACAACTACTACAACTACAACTACAAAACAACTACAGCTACAACTATATGACTGCAACTACACTACACTAATTACATTACACCGCAACTACAACTCCACTACGCTACAACTACAACTACAGTTGCAGTACATCACACTACATCCAGCAGGTGAGGAAGAGGTGACCACTGCAACCATTGCAACCACTCCAGCAAACACAACTCCAACCACCTTTCGGTCAATCAGTGGCTTCGCTCTGCCATCCCTGATTCGCAACAACCAACGTCTCCTATAGGTTTCCTATTTTTGAAACTTCCGCCACCGCCTTGTGCGGTACTACTGGTATCAACATTACATACGTTGGGTGAACAACTCTCTGTTCTCTCTTCTACCGTAGCTGCGGACACTTTAGAGTTCCTGCAAGGTTTTTGATGTTCATTCCAACACATTTGAACTGTCTGAAAATAGGTAGCTCAAGTTGAAGCTTAACCAGCATTTTCCCACATTTTCCTATTTAAAATGGACTTTGCTGGATTCCCCGCCCTCTGCACACCCCAAACCACTGCTGAGGCCTGGAGCCCAATGTCCAGACCTACACAGCTGCCATCAGCTCCTGTCGAGAGCACTGGCTGCAGGCACTGCAACTGTTGCTGGAGATGCAAGAGAGTGCCTGGGCAGCCTGGGGGGGCGTGCCTGGGTGCCCCAAATGGCCATGGGGTACCTGGAAAGCCATCCTAAGTGATGTCCTCAAAAGTATTCAATAAAGGCCGTCCAGGGGCTCAGTCCAGGTCACTTGCAAGCCAACATCATCACCTATAGTGCTGTCATCAGCTGCTGCCCTTGGCACTGGGCTTTGCAGCTGCTCATGGAGTTGGAAGAGGGCCATTTGCGAAGCGATGTGGTGTGGCTTGGTGAAAGCGTGGAAAATGACAAGTCAACCTCTTTAGGAGGAATCTGTGTTTGTGTGTTCAAAGACTCTCTTACTATCCTACTTTACCATACCCTCAAGGATTCTTTTCAGTCAGTCGTATTTAAGATAGATTAATTATATTTATTGTAATTATGTAGTTAATAGACATGATGATCATAATTTATGGGACTCCGGCCAACGGTAGATGATCATGTGAGTATTTGTGTGTGTGATGGGGTTGGGTGGGGTGCTGATCATTTGCAAGCAAAGGTGTTGATTGAAAGTGTCTGAAGAATTCAATCTCTACCAGACTCCATCATTAAAAAACGGCTCCTGCATCCAACTTTCTACCACAGCTTCTCATTTTCATGTGGCTTTCATCACATTTCATGACATTTCCAACAAAGTCCTTCATGATTGGCCCAGGCTTTGCAACACAGTCCTGAGGGCCTGTGAAGGTCAGCCATCAGTGGTGCTGGCGCTCTATTCCAGACTCCAACTGCTGGGCCTGGCGGACCACGTCACGTACAGCACGGCCATCAATGCCTGTGGGTGGCAGGATGCTATGCTATTGCTGCAGCAAATGCATGGGTGCCTCAACTGTTGGCGTCAATCTTTTTTCGAAGAAGGATTGGGAGATCTGCATCACCAAAACTAGGGACGATAATTAGATTTTACTGCTTACCAGGCTCCCTGAAGATTCGTTTTGTTCAGGTTGTATAGGTTTGCAAGTCCTTATTCGTCGAATTGGCATTAGTTCTGTTCCAGGAAATATCAAAATCAAAATATTGACGCAACAGTATCCGGACGTTGTCATCTACACGCCGTACCCAAACAGGTGGCAGAAACTGTTCCCAATGCAATACCTTTTCTTTGATATTCGAATATCAAGAACCCTGTAGAACCCCTTGGTTTAGTGTTGGATTTATTCATTTGGCGGACCGATGTGGGCCATATATGGCCATATGGGTTGTATTAAATACCTATGGGACGAGATGAAAAAAAAAGCTTCAGGACATTTCAGGACTCAGCTGTAGCCCAAAACAAATTCGAACCCATCCCTGCTTGCTATTTTGATTGTCAATCATTTGAAATCGCCAGTTGTGTTATAGTAAATCACAAAGAAACCATCATAAACCATATGAATCATAAACCATCACAAACTGGCATAAATTCGCAGTTCTTGCCAGTCTAACTCGATTTCACATCCACCTTTCGAATCTTGTTGTTTGAGGCAGAGATTGCCCGGCAATGTGGTGGTGTACAACGCTGGCCTCAAGTCCTGCGAGAGCTCCAGTGCTTGGCAGGGGGCCATGAAGATTCTGGAGATGATGCAGGTGCCAGTTGGCGCCAGTGGATAGGGGGAGCCGGGGGAGCCATGGATTTCAGACTCCAAGCCATGGGGCTTGGTCGATTTTGGACCACTTTGGTGGGGAAGAATGGCACTTTCGATTTTGGCGAAGATGATTGTTGCCGCTGAAGATGAAGATTTGGTCAAGTGAAACTAAAGATGTGGATTTGGCAAGCTATAAGTATCTATGAGTTTGGTTTCATAAACATTCATTAACTGCATGTGGGGTACCCTCTTATTGGACGAAACCATTGAGGACCAGAGAGCCGCAATGGTTTTCAATCGTTGCTATTTTAAACATTTCTAACCCTTCCAAGCTTGGGCATGCAAGTTCAGGATTGGTTTGCAGTTGATATCCAAGTCTTTCTGTAACCTCTCCATTGTGGATTTATTTTGACTATATAGACTATACTTACACCCACAATGTAAGACAGTTTTTTTGGGGTACCAAAGACATTGCTGTCGAATGAGTTGTCATGTTAGTAGCTCAATTAATGTGATACCATGTGATACCTCAACTCATATATATATATATATATTGTATAATATATATATATTACATTATATGTAATATATATATATATATACATATTATGCCATATACCTCAAAATGGTCATCTTGATGGGAAGAATGATGCCCTTCCTGGTCACCTCTTGAATCTTTAAGCGCCGCGAAGGCTCAGGGTGTTCCCTCCGACTCCATCACCTGCAGCGCTGCAGTCAGTGCCTGTCGCAGCGCTGAGCAGAACGATGTGGCGCTGGGGATCTTCTGGGAAATGGTGGCCGCGAAGGTGGAGGCCGGGTGTTTTGATGTTGAAAGGACTATCAGGTGGATCTAAGGTTTATGATATTAAAATATATTAAATAATGTTTAAAGGTTGTCCATCTATTTTCTTAGTATGGTTGTAATTTGTTTGTGGAAGGGTTTTATGATGTTTTATGGTGAATTCGTCAATCATGTCAAAACATGATGGGAGATTTTACATGATTTTGCTAGTTAAAGTTGGTGGGTTCAATCACAAACCTGAGGAGCTAACTCACGAGCTAACTCACTTTGCCGGCAAAAACTGGGAAGATAAGTGGGTAAGATCAACTGAGTAGAAAACTGGAAATTCACGGGTACAAAAATGCCGGGGACTTCAAACAAAAACAAGCGAGACATCAGCAAGGAAAACCAATCAAAGAATCAGACATGTGAACTTCACCAGGGAGAAGAGTGTTTCACAAAATTCTTGACAAAACAACACACTAGTGCATTGATTGTGAGTTTCAGCAGTTCAGATTCAACCACTGGTGGCCGTGGCTTGTTGCATTGGGGCGAACATCTCGTGAATTTGCATGAATCCGATACAAACCCATGTTTGATCGGTACGTATTAAGCACTAACCCTACAAAATACGGAACATGACGAAATCTGATTTTTTGTCTTGGCCAAGTTGACCGACAAGGATCGGATATGAGATTAGATAGGGCACTTTTTGGGCACTCTTGGGGGTTTTCAACTTTGACTCATACTCAGAATCCTATTGGTGACCTAAGCCCATTTAGAACAATTTAGATTCCATCATTTGTCAGATCCCAACATCTTTGTTTTTTTCCATCAGAACCAACCCATCTTTTGGATGCGAGGCCAACGTGGTATCCTTCACTGCTGCCATCACGGCGTGCTGCGACCATCGCTGGCCTTTGGCCCTCCATTTGCTGTCGCAGCTGCAGGATGTGGATGTGGTGGCCTGCAATGCGGCAATCAGCGCGGTGAGCACCACGAGATTTGGGGAGTGGGTGCAGGCACGGTTCAAAGATTTTAGGTGTGGGTCAAGTACGGGTGTAGATTCTTCAAGCATGATGTTCAAGTTGAGCTGCAAGATGGTTCAAGAAGGAGTTTGAAGTTCTGCAACGAAATTCTAGAACCAATTGATCTTAAGAATTCTTCAGCTGATTTTGGTGTTTCCTTGAATATTACTTGCCATGGTTGTCCCAAGGTTGATGGGAAATGCAAACTCTATTCAGGAGCCAACCGGTTGATGCAAAATGGAACCAGGTGGCCACCTGTAGCCGCCTGTAACTATATATATATATATATATTAATATAATTATATATATATATATATCGTTATATCTATATATTTATTTATTTATATATGATATTCAACAGATTATACATGTGATTGGTATATGTTTATTGTCAATCATATATATATATATATATTCTGATAGTCCATCAACACCCATGTGGACCACCTTGAGAATACGAACATGCAGCGACCTTTATGTGCTGTATCACAACTGCAGGCATTGCAGCTGTTTCGCGACATGGAGCTGCAGAGGATCAAGGCCAATGATAAGACCTATGGAGCATTGGCAAAGGCATTTGAACGAGGCCCGTGGGGATGGTACACAAATATACACAACGATTACAGGGAAGTCATTAGAAGATCATCCACAAACAAGATTCAAATGAGTTCAATGATCTTCAAAGAAGATCAATGAGTTTGAGTTCAATGAGTTCAATGAGTTCAATGCCTTTCTCTTCGATTTGAAGTTTTATACCTCTCCATAGAACGAGAATGAAACAGGATGGCAATGCTAAATCCTCGACTTACATATTTTGTTCGAAACATTTTTATGTTGAAGAATTGTTTTTTTGATCGCAGGGTGCAGAACAATGCCAACACATATTAAATCATATTAATATTATATACTATTATATACTATTATACTAATATCATCACTATGAATTGCATCCAAATCAGCATCAGTGACCAGAGAGGATTGCTATCCCAGGCCGCCAATGGCAGCGTGCCCTTGATCTCTCGACCCTGGGCGACGGCGTCCCAGCGGGCGCGGCCGTGTCGGCCCTGTCGGAGTCGGCGCCCATGGCGCCATTGCTGGCGAATTTGGAGGACCGGGCCAGGACCAGTCCGGCCTTGTTGGGGCATGCGGGGTCGGAAAAAGCTCCCGCGAATTTATGGATTTTTGAGGATTTTTTGTGCAATTGCTGGAGGATGGGGTCTTGGAGGAGGGATTGGAAGCTGGATGTTGTGCCCCACTGACTGCTGTGCATGTTCAGGATTTTGAATCATTGGATAGTGCTGCCCAACATGGCGCACAGGGCCTTGAATCATTGGATACACCAGAATTTGACAGTTGGATGGTTTCAACTTGTTTATTTTCCATCCTTGGATGACGATCCCAATCCCCACTTGCTTAGCAGTCTTAAAAGAGGTTGAAGTCCCCAACCAGTTGCCAGCCAGACTTCCCAAGCATTCACTTGTGGATATATGCATGGAATATAACCACTGAAATTTCATGACCAGCCGGGTAGGATCCCCTGTTGACTAGCAGATTCAAACGAGATGAAATGGGTTTGAAATAGTTTGAACAAGTGTATCACTACATGATGTTCAGTCCTGAGCCCTGCCATATGGGTTCACACCCAATTTGAATCGGTTGTAATCTACTGATTGCACATGGCCTTGAGGTGAACGTGCTTGTTCAGCATGGAGCAGATGTCAACTGGCGACCGCACAAGAAAAAGGAGCCGTTGCTTCACAGCAGGGGAACTCAGAAGTGCTGGATTTTGTTGACGGCTGGGTTGATCAATGGTTGGTAAATTGGCTCCAGAGGGCCTTCAGGCTGCAACCTGCAATAACAATATAGACTAATATAGTGTATCAACATATCTCAAAAGTATCTATGCAAAAGCTAATTCAATGTTTTAATGTACTGTCAAACTTCAGCGAAGTTTGATATATACAATATCTATCAATATCTATAATTTTCTTTAATATATACTATATCATACTATATTACTATATCTCTATGTAATATTTACTAACATATACAATTATATACAATTATATATTACAGATAATGCAATATAACAATATATAACAATAGATTTTGAGCATGGACCAACCATACAACACCAAGCCTGAACCAAGCCAACAGCGCAGAGGTGCGGCACGCTTTGGCCATGTACCGGTGATCAAAGCATTGCTGGACAGCAAGGCTCAGCTCCATCGACGTCTCAAAGGTGCAGGCGGGGGTAGCAACGGATCTCCAATCATCGAGTCAGCCATCGTTTCTTATATGGATTCATGTAACAGATGAGTCATTGAGGGACGTTGATCATACTATATATATATATATATATATATAGTTGAAAGTTAGCATATAAATTGAATATCATTGAATCAGATTCTCCGATTTGTTGCTCATCAAATCGCTTCAAATCGCCCAGGACATTGAAAAATGGTCCAATCGCCATGACTCGCCGGTAATGTTTGATGAAACACAACCCATTTATGCATTGAAATAGTGTTTTTTCCTATCCATGTTAGTTTACCAGAGGATATAACATGATATATTTTTTCAACTTGTCAACTGAGATTCATCACCATGTTCCAACCTCCGCAATTCTTCATCAACTTACCAGTGACAAGTGAGGCGAAGCCATCCACGACGCGGCGCATTTCGGACACCTTGGCGCCCTGGCGGAGCTGGTGGAGCAGAGGGCCCAGCCGCAGCTTGGTCCAAGGAGGTTTCCCCATGGTTTTTGTCTGGCAAAATGTGGGATTTCAATGGATTTAACCACCAAAATGATGCCTTAACCAACATCATCCCGGATCCGTACTTAATTGGATTTTACCACCAAAAATTGGGATTAGTTGGAATAGATTGGAATTTAACCATCAAGAAATGGCAAAACCTTCAGCAGTCCGCCTTAAGATTCTGGTGCAGTCCATGTTCTTATTGGTAAGTAGATGTAAATATGTAAATAGAAAACTCATATTTTTGTGTGAAATCCCCATTTTGGTTGGCTTCGGATAATCATGAATGATTGCACATCGGTGCAGCCGGTGGTCCATTTGAATTTGGGCTGCAGGTTTTCCAAAACCTCCAGGGGCAGTACCACACCTATGGACCTGGCCATGGAAGCGGGGCACCAACCTGTGGTTGGATATCTGCAGGAGAGGTGGTTGAGAATGGGAGTTCATATATTCATGGATTGTGATAATCCAAAAATATCCAAAATATATTGGTTGTTGATGGTTAGTATAACCCCATACAATTTTGAACACTGCTCATACACGATTTCAATCCATTGTTCGATGATCACCAGCACCTTTGAGGCATCTAAGGCTCACACTGATGTGGTGATGGATCAAGGCAAGGCCCATAGGACCATTGTTTTGGGGGAGATGAACAGCCGCCAGCCATTTTGGTGTTCACCAGGGATGGTTTTCATCCATCCCCAATCAGCTCCACAGCAGCAACACTGGTGATGTTCAGGAGCTGGCAGCACGGCACTCCGAGCTGTGAGGAAAAAAACGGAAGACTGGAAATCAGCTCCCACCATTTGGATCGATTCGGGTCACTACCTTCAACAAGGCAAACACAATCTGATATCTGCAACTTGACTTGGGAACTGGAGCCGGTTCATTTGATTTCACAGAGGATTTAAGTTTAAGCAGTGACGCAGCCATGGCGAAAGGCTTTGTTTCATGGTTCCAATTCTTTTGGACTCAAACAGTCCCCGTGCCAAAGGCTGCACACCTCGCAAGCCCCACAACTGAAGTCTTCAGACAGAGCCCCTGAGTTTCAACAACTTGCTCAGAGTTCATAGAAGCTTCAAGCATTTATCATGGAACGAAGCTTTAAAGAACAACACGAAATCACATGAATTGGCCTTCCAAATGTAGATGTCATATCCCAACCTCCCAACCCGATCTGTCCAAGCAAACCCCCATCCTGGTGGACAATGGAGATCCCGTTGCTGACGACTGGCACAGATGATGAGATCCTTCGTTGTGTCTTTGAGTGTCTCGGCGGAGTGGGATTGGGAGAGTCCAGCTGGAAATGTTTGCGTCAAACTTGAGTGGGTACTTTGGTACCTTGATAGTTTAAGACAGGCCGTGATCTCTTAGCAATCCTTCACCTTCCAAAAATGGGGAAGGTATGTTTGACCATTTGCAATGGATGGGTCTAATCAGCCTACTCAACTAAAATGGAAAAATCATGGGATTGCCAAAAAAACACAATAACAAGGGTGATTGTAAGTTGCGGACCACAGCTCGACAAGTATCTAAAGACTTCTAAAGGTCTATTACCCATAGGATCCATGTATGCTATATATGGTAACATTTACCATCAATATACCCCAGTCATGTTAGCATATATACCAGCACCATGGATCCTATGGGTTATGCAAGTCAGTGTAAAACAGTCTAGAACCATCATGTTGTACCGCTTTGACCCATCAAAAACTAAATGGGGAGACAACCTGCGCTGAAAAAAACAACACGACCATTGGGGAGCATGAGCAGGCAGAAATGGGCATGTAAGATAGTTACCAAAAGTGAGGAAAAATGTAAAACATTGTAAAACAATGTAAAACACTCATCAGGAATAGAGCCAAATAGGATATGTATGTAACGAATAGACCGAATGTCCACACATGTTCAAAAGGGGACTGGCCGTTCTTGAGGTTCAGTTTGCCAGGTGCAGGTGGCAAACAAAACAGTTCTTGGAGAGCCCAACTTTGATCCCTCTTTTCTCACAAGTTTCTCCCACAGAATTAACTCCAAAGGGTGAACCTACAGGATAGGTGACCCGAACCGACCAGATCCGACCGCAACCGGGCCACGCTACCAGGTTGTCATCGCAGCGGGTCGCGAACTCAGAGATGTCAGAGCCAAGGTTGCTGAGATGATTTGAGATGTAAAACCCAGCAGATTTTGTGGGACAGGTCCAGCTTCGTGGCGTATCGCGCCGCTGGATGTCCGTGTGGAGGTGAGCTTGGGGAGGGGTGGATTGATACATTGATTGTATCATATCTGTCAAATGTATGAAATGCTTGGACTGTTTCACCCCAAGATTTAAGACTATTTTTGAACGGATGGCAACAGAGAGTTACGATCAGTATAAACCCCTATGTACAGCAACTTTGGTACTCTATGTTGTAGGGACTACTGCCAGTCTATGACCACCACTACCACAACGGGTAGGTGCTGTAAAGTTGGCAGCATCCCATGGTAATTACCCCCAATTCCACTGGATTATCATCATTTTGCCGATGAAGATTGCCATTTGGGGGTATCCTCCTATTTTCAGACAACCCCATATGCTGTAATACATGTGATCAATATATATATATATACACATTATATATATATATAAATATACGCATTATATATATACAATATATATATACAATATATTATATAATATATATATATACAATATATATATACAATATATATATACAATATATTATATAATATATATATACACATTATATATATATACAATATATATATATATACAATATTTTATATAATATATATATACACATTATATATATACAATATATATATACAATATATTATATAATATATATATACACATTATATATATTTATACAATATATTTATATATATATACAATATATTATATAATATATATATATATATTTACACATTATATATATATATACAATATATATATATACAATATATTATATAATATATATATATATACACATTATATATATACAATATATATATATACAATATATTATATAATATATATATATACACACATTATATATATATACAATATATATATTTATATATATACAATATATTATATAATATATATATACACATTTTATATATATACAATATATTATATAATATATATATACACATTATATATATATACAATATATATATATACAATATATTATAATATATATATACACATTAGATATACAATATATTATATATATATACACATTATATATATACAATATATACATACAATATATTATATAATATATATATACACATTAGATATATATATATATACAATATATATATATACAATATATTATATAATATATATATACAATATATATATACAATATATTATATAATATATATATATATATACACATTATATATATACAATATATACATACAATATATTATATAATATATATATACACATTAGATATATATATATACAATATATATATACAATATATTATATAATATATATATACAATATATATATACAATATATTATATAATATATATATATATATACACATTATATATATACAATATATATATATACAATATTTATATAATATATATATACACATTATATATATACAATATATATATACAATATATTATATAATATATATATATATACACATTATATATATTTATACAATATATATATATATACAATATTTTATATAATATATATACACATTATATATATATACAATATATATATACAATATATATATACAATATATTACAATATATATTTATATATACACATTAATTATATATACACATTATATATATATACAATATATATATATACAATATATTATATAATAAATATATATATATACACATTATATATATACAATATATATATATATATACAATATATAATATAATATATATATATATATACACAATATATATATATATATACACATTATATATATATATATACAATATATATATACAATATATTATAATATATATATACACATTATATATATATATACATTATATATATATATATACAATATATATATACAATATATTATATAATAAATATATTTACACATTATATATATATACACATTATATATATATATATACAATTTATATATATACAATATATTATTTAATATATATATATATACACATTATATATTTAAAATATATATATATATATACAATATATATATATACAATATATATATACAATATATTATATAATATAGATATACATATTTTATTAATCTACATTGTACCAGTCCGGAGAATCCACCAACAAGAAAAATGTGTGATATCGGCGCCCAAAACAACAACTGGTGTTTCAGCTGGTGTCAGACCCATTTTTGCCGAAGAATCTCCGGTTCTGTCGAGGTCCTTCCCATCCCACTGGACCGTGAAATTTGATCCTCCCAGCGGCCCTGTGACGCTGGAGTTGGAGGTGAATCAGGTGGGGCTCGGCACTTTCAACGGTTCCACCAGGTTACACATAATAGCGGTTGTTTAATGACTAGGGTTACTACCAGGGGTAATAGAAGGGAAAGTGTACCATTGGAAGATTTTCGTGGGAATGCTGGTGAAACATCACACAGTCTGCAAATGGGTTTAAACTATGGATGTGGTGAAAATCACTATTTGTTTATCACGTGTAGATGATTTTTCCCTATGGATCTATGCCATGTTCAAATGTTGGAGTGTAATGATTGAGCACCGAAAAATGGATCGTTTCTTGACTGTTTCATGCGTAGAACTAAGATTCTGCGAGTCCACCAGTACCGCATGATTCAGTAAAACCCACAGAGAAGCTGCTTGTGAAAATCCTGGGATAAGCAGTGAGGATTTCACGAGGACATGATTGGTGGGACCTTGACCAAACCCAACACAACTTGGAGGTGGCTAAACAATTATAGGATGGGTACATACACAACTTGCGAATTGAACATGTCCAGTTCTATTCTCATTAATAGATATTAATAGTCCCACTACTGTATTACCATATCTCTTGGGTCTTGCCATATCTTGGGAGCCCACATGACCGTGGCTGAAAGGCGATGAGCAAATTGATCCTCACCTGTGAGTTGGAGCTGTGCTCCGGTCACAGCGGTCGCAGCGGTCGCAGCACCGTGGCGCGCATGGATTGGGTGCCGTCCTACTTTGGCTCCCGCAACGGTCACGCCGGGAGCCCCGAGGAATTCAGTCTGCTCTCTGGTAGGGGTATAGACATGGCAAATCAATGCAAACTATGGCAATGGATGATGGAAAATCGTATTTTTGAATGGAAGGGAGTTGAAGAGACTCAGAATTGTCTATAAATTTATCAAATGGGAGATTGAGAATCGTTACGTTTGATCACCACAGGATCGACAAAATGTGCGAAGGTGGGTTGAAGAAAAATTGCTTGATTTTGGGGGGTCTGACAAGTTGTGGAAAATTGATCAAGTTTCGCTTGATATACATCTGGGTTTCCAGAAAATGTTCTAGACAGTTAAAGAGTTGACAAGGGCTTTGATGTTGAAGAGGTGTGTAAGCTTGACACTTCTGGGAGTTGGGTGCCTTTTTAACGGAGTCGAAGTATTCATCCATGGTTCAGAAGCCGAATCCCACTTGGGACTGGGACCATGGCAATCCCACAGCCACATGGTTTCCTTTTTTGTAGGTGCCCCTCAGTGACTCATATCCAGAACATTGCTCACACCCACACCTGTTATTTGATTTTATGGGTTGCATCTAGACTTCTAAACTTTAAAATGCCGTGTTTTCAGAAGTACGTATATGTTATAAGTTATAAGTATATATAACATTATATAACCATATATATATATAGGTGAGAGATGTTTAAGTTGTTGTCATATATGGATGGATGTTCCGTTGGTCCAGAGCGAACCTTCAGAGGTGCCATACCAAGGTTCTGCACGAGTTGAAAAACGAGGCTCCACGGGTGATAGTCATCAAGTGAGGCAGAGGTCATCAAAATCTAGGAAATTTGCTGTTTGTGGTGTGGTTGTCAGAATTAAAGTTTAAAGCATGTATATATATATATACATATAATGTCTATAACTATATATGATATACCTTATAGATAAAACACACACATAATATATATATATATACATAATAATGCATTCAGTTTCGTAATGTAAGCATGTCGTTTTTGTGAGCTGTTTTTGGGCATACTACTCTTCTGGGTCCACACCAACATGCGAATGTCAGGCTGCTGATGCGACATGGCGCTTGGCCAGCCGTATTTTCCAAGGCTGGACAGAGTTGAATTGGGCACAAGGTAAACTACAGGGATGCTTGTTGCACCAGACTGGCATTTGGGTCAAAGCTGAACGTTTCATAATTTAAGTGGGCGCTTGAGTAAATCAACATAAACCAATATCATTTCATGTGTTTGCGTGGATGTTTGCCATGTTGCCATGATGTCTGTGGCTATTCAGGTGCCAGCGCGGCACCCGGCGAAGGGCAACTGCGCTTGCGCTCAGCGGAGAAATTGGTGCTGTGCGCAGTGGACCACCAGCAGGCACCATCTGGGATTGGGTCAAGATGGGGGGATCCCGTGGACCACAACGGCAATTTTAATGGTGAGGATTACAGATAAGCCAATGGAATTTTTAGTCTACCGGCAAATGAACGGTGCATTGGGTCAAGTCATCATTTGGGTAATTAACCTTTTTGGACCCACCAAATTTGTGGTTTTCTTTTCTAATGTGAATCCATCCATTTTCGGGGCGGTGATATCTCTAGCCCCAGTCAATGAAAGCCCTCAATCAGATTATGAATTTGCCCAATTTCTGAAGGATACATAAGCAATTCATGTTTCTAGAGAAACGGTCAGTGATTGCACGAGTTTTCGTCGGAGACATGAGCACAACAGTGGTAAATCCACCAATCAATGTTTCAATTATGTTTCAATTCAGCTTTTGGCCATCGAAAAAAAATGTTCACACGAAAAAGTCCGGAGACCTCTTGGTCTTTTGGTGTAAAAATATCAGTTGTTCGGCACAGCCCGTCTTGGCCCGTCACAGGTGGAATTGTTCCGATGCCTCATCGATTGCCGAAAGAACAAACAGCTGCAATCGTTGGATCCGCTGGATCCGTTGAGTCCGTTGAAAAAGTGCTGTTGGGAATGCAGGACATGTTTGGAAAACCCAGTTTTGTAAAGGGTCAAGCAGTTCGCGTCGGACTACTTGCTGATTAAAACCCTATGGTAAATCAATGTAAATCAATGGAGAATCCACCATTGAATAGATGATACCAGGCTATAAACCTCAATTAACAGTGGAATTGCCCATATTTTCCCATGAATGTCCTATGATTTTCCCATTAAAACCTGGCAGATGAGGTGCTGGAAAGTCCCTTCGGCCTCATCGAGGAGCTGCTGGCAGATGAACCCTGGCAACTCTTGGTACCTCGGCACCCGTGGGGCCGTGGTTGGTTCGGGGGTGTTTATAACCAACAATATTTATGGGATACGATCTGTATATATATATATACTGTATATATAGATTATGATTTTATATAGTAATATACATAGTACTAGTACATACATACAATTATGGTATGTACATGACATTACATAACAAACAGTTTGAACTTTGTGGAACTAGAAATGTGATTTGTCCCTTGCGAATTTGATATGAAAACCCGTTGGATTCCCAAGGACAGTGATCTGCGAAATGGTGCATTCTAGAGGGTACCAATCTGTGGTATTATGTGGTAAACTCGAAGGATTTATATATAAATATATATGTTGAGACTTTTAGTGAAATAAAGACAATAAACAATATATAAACAATATGAGCTTCACAACACCCCCAAGTGTATAAGGGTCTGTACATGTGCTGAATAAAAACGATCTATACTGAATAAAAACGGTCTATACGTGGGTTGGATGGATTGATTTTAGAAATGCAATAGAGGATGTAAATAGAGAATTGATATGATATGATATGATATGATATGATGTGCTGCAATAGAACGGAATAAAGCATACCAGCATGAAATGGAATTTAGGCATCAACCAGTGAACACTGTGCCGAGACCACCTGCATCTTGCTGAACAAGACTGGACGTGCTGTTGGGCCCTCAGTGGTGGCTGCAAAGGCAGTGATGATGTCACCATGGTGACAGTAGAGGACGGGATTCTGATGGAGACTGTATATAGACATCTTCATAGTACATATATGATCCGATGTATTGTGCGCATATATTATATATAATTATAATATATATATATATAATTATAATATATATATATATATGTATATACATATATTTATATGTATATACATATATTTATATGTATATGGTGGGTGTGTGTGTGTGTCTGTATGTGACATGTCAATGTAATTTACAGAGTCCAAATGTGTCCAGATCCAGCCATGTTCCGTTCCTTTCGGGTGGCTTCGAATCAACGTCCAACCGTCCAACCATCCTAGAGTACAGTAGAAATTTCAAATAATAATATTGTTTCAAGATAATATAGATCATATATAATTATATATATATATATAATTATATCATCTATCATTATCTACTTTTGATTGTTCAAGACAAGCCTTGAGGTTGTAGACCGGATGCTGCCAGAATTCCTT
Source organism: Cladocopium goreaui (assembly GCA_947184155.2). Classification (NCBI taxonomy): domain Eukaryota; class Dinophyceae; order Suessiales; family Symbiodiniaceae; genus Cladocopium; species Cladocopium goreaui. The sequence continues at coordinate 132,742 of CAMXCT020001668.1, read as the reverse complement.
GCCATTTGCCCAGGCTGGGGGGTCATGGGTTCAAGTTCTAGTCATAGATATACAGTAAATAGGTGATGTAATGAGTGGATGTCAGGGGGTGATTGAGTTTTTAAGAAACCCACATCCAGACTGGTTATGGATTTATTGTGCAGATTCTGACTATATTGCAGAATTATGTGTGTAACTCATCGGATCATCGTAGCCTCCATGATATTTTCTATCGGATTTTATATATCCTCTATGAAAACAAGATTGAAACATGTGCCATAGGGGCCATAGGCATTGATTGATAATATTGGTTGTCTACAAGTGTTCAACCCCCCTATCTCCAACAGGCTCCACCCCTGTTGCGGATAGGTCCACAAGGGCTCCTGGACACTGCTCCAGAGGTGTTGCACAGGAGCTGGGTGTGGCTGGCTTGGCATAGCATCGCTGGTTGCTGGTTCAGTCGTCATTCTGGGTATCCTCCAGAACCTTATGAAATATATCGATAGATGCGGTATATATGTACATATAGATTCGGAAAATATGATTAAAATTGGTGCTCTAGTCATTTCAACGCCTTTTTTCCTTGCAAAAGATGTTGGAACACGTGGAACATATCTGGCCAATGTCCATCCAGGATCTTCCAACCTTTGGGCCTGCACCGGAAGCGGGTCCGCTGCCCAGTGGAACCAATTTTGATCACTGGAAATGCTGGGGGGTGACTAATGGTGAAAAAAAAAGCATCATTTTGGAGCAACCAACAACAATGCGGGGGTTAACCATCATTGTGATTAATGGGTGTATATATATATATATATACATAGATTTATAATTTATATTAATGGTTGCATCTGATTAGTGTGAGGGCCCCCCCCCCTAAACAATTTGAGGATACTCTATAACTCGCACTTTTTTTTTGCCCCCCCTCAACATTTTTTTGGTCAATCAACTTAAGAAAGGATTTCAATTTACTTTCAATTGATTTCAATTTACTTTTAATTAATTAATTTACTTTCAATTGATTTCAATTTACTTTTAATTTACTTTCAATTGATTTCAATTTACTTTCAATTGATTTCAATTTACTTTTAATTTACTTTCAATTGATTTCAATTTATTTTCAATTTACTTTTAATTTACTTTCAATTGATTTCAATTTACTTTCAATTGATTTCAATTTACTTTTAATTTACTTTCAATTGATTTCAATTTACTTTCAATTGATTTCAATTTACTTTTAATTTACTTTCAATTGATTTCAATTTACTTTTAATTTACTTTCAATTTACTTTCAATTGATTTCAATTTACTTTCAATTGATTTCAATTTACTTTCAATTGATTTCAATTTACTTTCAATTAATTTCAATTTACTTTTAATTTACTTTCAATTTTTTTTCACTCCCAAAAGCTGGTGCTCACAATAGAGTACCATCCAAACAATTGTATTATTGAGTAACTGAGCCAAATCATGAGGTATCCCCCTTGAAAAATTGTCTGGATGCTGTTTTTTAATAAGGGTTTAATAAGGCATCTAATTATTTGGAAAACCTTGCATTTTAAAGCTTTAACACAAATATGGCTTTCTAAAGTGAAAGGACCAGCTTTACCCAAAGAAAGGTGGAGAAAGGGTCTTGTTTTTTTTTCACTCCCAAAAGTTTGTGCTCACAATAGAGTACCATCCAGGCAATTATATTATTGAGTAACTGAGCCACTCATGAGGTATCCCCTTGAAAAATTGTCTGGGTGCTGTGTTTTAATAAGGGTTTAATAAGGCATCTAATTATTTGGAAAAACCTTGCATTTTAAAAGCTTTAACACAAATATGGCTTTCTACAGTAAAGGGGCCAACTTTACCCAAAGAAAGGTGGAGAAAGGGTTTTGTTTTTTTTTCACTCCCAAAAGTTGGTGCTCACAATAGAGTACCATCCAGACAAGTATATTATTGAGTAACTGAACCACTCATGAGGTACCCCCTTGAAAAATTGTCTGGATGCTGTTTTTTTAATAAGGGTTTGATAAGGCATCTAAAATAAAATTAAAAATATATAATCATAAATAGAAAAAACATATTTTTAAAAAAGTTAATTAAAGCATTTGGAAAAAAAAATAAAAATTGAAAGAAAACAAAATCTGGAAAATAAATCTCACAATAGAGTTCCCCCCCAACAATTAGCATGTGACTGAATTAGGAGCAAGAAATTTCTCACAATAGGGTACCATCTCTTTAATCGGGTGCAAACATTATATACATCTTTATATACATCACATGACCAACAACGCGTTATTCTGGGTGTTTGAAAATGGTGGATCCCTCCAAAAAAATGATATATTCAAAAAAAAAAATGATTTTGGGAGCATCATGATCAACCAGAATCCAAAAGTCTGGAAATGGCAGGATTATCAGGATGGTCTTCTTTTAAAGATGACATGTTTAATCCCTCTGAGTTGGTTTTGAAGCTGAGGCACGCATGCTACGACGCTTCAGTGAGGAGTACATGGAGGCGATGGCCATTTCGGCAGGGGAAAAGGCTGAATTCCAAAACGGACTGGGATTTCACTTGGAGGGCAAGCAGCAAACATATTGTGATATATATTATATACACACATTAAAAAATAATTTATAATACAGTATATATATATATATATATGTATATTTGTTCTGCATGAACATTTATTTATCGTGCAGACTGCAGGCGGAGAGGGAAGCCGAGTGCGACTTCATCCCCTTGGAGCGCGTGCGCAGGCGCGAGATATGAGTGGGTCGATGAATAGTGGGTTAATAGTGATGATTATTAGATATTACTAAACTAGTAATAGTATGTAATAGTGATAGTTTGGAGCTATAGGGATGGTGATGGTTAATAGTGATTGTTAATAGTGATGGTCAATAGTGGGTCAATAGTGGGTGAATGGTAGGAAACTTGGGTCAATGGATTGATAGGTAGGTGAATGGGTTCATTGGGAATGCCGCAAAAGGGAATGAAGATTAGGCAGCTCAAAAATTGTTTTTTCTTTGGCAGGGGATCAGGATTTGCCATAGAAATATAGCACACACACGCGGAAGGAATATGACCAGAAGAAGACAAGGGGTCAGCAACATTGTAACATAGCGATGCATGCAGATGCAGCAGCAAAGAGGATGGAGAAAAATCAGGACATCATGCATCACCCAGTTGGACAAGGTTCCAGTTGGTGTGCGGTTGGTAACCATCTTCTAGCAGAACTGTACAGTGATTACCCTGCTTACTGAGTGGGGTGATTTCCATTCATACAGGAGTCATCCCATACCTAGAGTTGGTGTATTGTTTTTACATGTTTTTACATGTTTTTACTTCCTCCGCAAATACGTACCAAAATGATCGCACAAAATTCAACACAAACATGGAGATAGATTCATGCAGTCGGCAAAACGGAGCATTCCTTCATGTGGTATCGCAGTGTTCCACGTTGGGCCATCCATGGTCACCCGAAGAAACTCCGGTCCTGGGTCCTGGTCGGGAAATGCGAGCCGAGGAAAGCTGAGCATGTTATCACGCTGAGTTGTTCTAGCGGAAAGATGTTGTTTCGGAACAAAGATCCACAAGAGTTTTTACATCAAAGGAAAATATGTTCAGATATATATATATATATATATTATATTATATATATATATATATCTGGCATGTTCTGGCATTAGACCCGTTTGATGTTCCGGACAGCCTTAGCCATCTCAGCCTTGGTCCACAGGTTTCATGGTGTTGGCATCGCGGCAGTAGTCGTTGAACGAAGTGGGACTGTGGCCACGAGTTGTGTTAGACTGAATAGTTTCATCTAGTTTCCACATCCAAACATAGACACTAGTCCTAACCAGTTTGCTTTGGCACTGGCTACTTCGCTAGGTGACCCAAATATTGAAAGTGAACTCAAGAGTACTTAATTATGTTGTGTATGTACCCACCGTTGACCAACGTCTTCATCAGACTTGCGCCATTCATTTGGGTGTGTCTGAACATGTGGTGTACCCCCATGTTCATGAGGAAAATGACGAACAACCATGAACAACCAGTGGATTTTGATGATTGAGGGATACCCTATTTTCGGACAAACTGTTACAAACCCATCGGATGCAATCAGATACATCAACTCGCCAGTTTGCCCAGAACAACTGACTGGCTGGTGGTTTCCAAAGGTTTCCAATATATTGTTTATCTCTGTTTATCTATGTTTCTACCATTGTCGATCTATGTTTATATCGCTAATTATCCCAACAACTGGGTTGATCTCCAATGACTTTCCAAACTTTCTGGAACCAAGATTCCGACTCATGCAGCCCCGGCACGCTGAGGTAAATATGCCAGCGATGCCTACGAGATTTTTGTCTTGAAACAAATCTCCACGGTGCAGCCCACCGACGTGTACCTGCGATGGCAACTGGGTGGCAAAAGGATTCTCCCAATGTTTGAGATGGGTAGGGGTTAAGTTATTGCCACTGGATATACCAAGAATGACACGGCATCGCAAGGAGTCAATTTTTGACTATCAGTATGGTCGGGTACTGTACATCATAGCAATTCATAGCACATCTATTGAGGCGAACCGGGGGACCCATATTGTTTTGCTCACTTTGGCGATGGTTCACATGTGTTCACATTTGGTCTCCAGCCCATTTTTTCCTTTTCTGCCCATCATGATTATATAGCTTGCCAATGGAAAATCCCGGTGTGCAGATGAGATTTCATTTTGGAGTCCTGGATTGCGTAGCGACCTTTTCAAGATTGTGATCCTGATTTTTTTAAATCTGCAATAATCTGGGCCGTCCTTTCAAAAAAGATGAGGCTAGTTTTAGTTGCTATGTGTGTTTTTTTTTCTTTCGTGATGGGAGTTTGGGGTTTTCGAACCTGGAAGTACTTGCGGTGTCTTAAGGCACCCGCACTGATGCATTTGGGCCCAGAGTCCATGAGTTCTCAGGTACCGAGAGGCAGCCCTGAACACGCTCGACGGAAACGACGCAAAAGACGTTGCTTTCCAGCATCTGTGGCGAACAAGGGGGAGAGAGATGAAAAGGTCACATGGACAGAACGTGCCCTGATTTGAAATATACATGGAGGGCGGGATAACCAGATCCAATGCGCATGTAGTGTCGAATCATGTAAAATCTATGTCAGTGTTGTTTTCCGAATGTTTACCACTGTGTATCAGATCCATATATATATATATATTAAATGTTGGGCGGGCCTGCAGGAACCCCGCTTGTCCAGCTTGTCTGTACTATCCATTTGAAAAGTCTGTGTGTTTAAATGTGGGCGCCGTTTATTCCCTCTTGCCATGACTATCTAACTTTGAGTTCTCCAGCCCGCACATTTGGGTCATTCATGTTAGTTCTAACATTATCATTTTATATTCCTTTGGGTGCGTAATCAGCCTTTGGGTGGGTAATGGTGGGTAATCAAATGATTTTTCCCTATTGCCATAGTCATGCCCCTGTCATTCCCTATCCCGGTTGCATAGAGATATCCCAGTTGTTGTGCCATAGTTGTCCCTATCCAATCTATCCCAGCTTATTACATCTTATTACTGTATTGTCCAATTTTATCCATTTGTTGGTAGCTCTGGGTAGCTCATGAGCTTGCAGCGGTCATGGTATCCACATCCAATTTGTTGTGACATGCCTTGGATGAGCATTCCGGGTCCCAGGTAGCCAATGGTTGGTTCGGCTTCAGTTTGGCTCAAGTTCCCAGTTCCTAAAGTTCTCCCATCAATGGATCAGAATCCACGATTACATAGATTTGAAACGTATGACAGCCATACTTTTTGGTTTTGTGTTTTTGATCCGACGAATTTTCTTGGGCACTTCTTTTAGAGCCACCATGAGTTGTTGCGGGGAGTGCCTCTCCGGCAGGGGGACCCAATGCGAGGAGCAAAGGGGTTGCGAAGGATATCACTGGGATATGTGGGGATGTTAGACACCAAGATGGATTTGTAGCAAATAGGTAAATTGCATTAAAGTGAAACATTTCAAGTATCGCTGTGATTTTGGGTGATTTGCCAGTAGTTGGGAGCTAAGAAAAGAAACGTGGGTATGGAAGGAACACTAGGGGCAACAAGAACTCATGAACCAATAGTTGGTAGTGGGATGGATATCACTATATGGGTATCACCTATAATTGCAGGGTATCAACCCATTAAATTATTATATAAATTAGTATAATGAGACTGTGGTAGACATCCATTCGATATTCACAAACGTATTCCGTTGTGAAATTTGGCGGAAACCAATAATGTATGTTTGGGTTTTACATGGTTTTACTATGTTCTGCCCTAGTCTGATTCACGCCCACCCATCCCTTTTGATTGTTAGTTGCCCCCATAATTCATCCATATTGACACTGTGTTTCCCTTCGAGCATTGGCTGCATGGCTGCTTGCTCCACTTACTTCCTCTCATATTACACCAGAACTGGGTAAACCTTCGAAAACCCTTAATGGTTGGTGAATGGAGTATGTTGAACACATTTCAAAACCTGCCTTTATGGATCTTTATGGGGGATTCTCAAATCCCAGCGAGGCATCTTCGGCAAAAGTCATGCCTTGCGGCCTGACAGTGGGGTGCCCTGTGGGGTTATGCGGACCTTATGGGGGCTGCAAATTTCTGGGGATGTGTGGAAAATCCAACATTATCCAACCATTTCATACCATTTCTAGATGGTGGAAATCTTATGAAATCTTATGAAATCTTCACATGCACAGGATGATGAACTACAACATACTAGAACGGATTTAATTAGTTGGGATGAGATGAAACAACCAGCCAAGTGAGTAGTGACAAAGTGAATGGTCAATCCAAAAAGTACAAATTTGCCACACTTCAACTTTTACATCCCAGCTGCAGTAGTCGACTTTCTTGGAGATTTCCTTAACTTTGAAACATTTCAGCAAAGATATTGAAGCCCCTGTCACATGATTGCGCATGGTATGTCGTTTCAAATCTGTTTCGGACAAACTGTCTACCCTATATATTTATTATATGTTATTATATATAATGAAGTCATATTCCTAAAGCAGTTTCATCCTCATGCATAGATTGATAAATGATTGTAACTATGTATTCTTCATTATTACAAAAATATTTATATATATTATATGTATGATCTATTTTATATATAATATATACACTCAATTTCTCATAGATGTCCACACAGCATTCTTACGCTTCCGCGACTGGCAACAGGAAGCAGCCCCCAACAGCTGCACCAACCGTCGCCGAGGCTCTCCGCAGAAGTCGCCCTTGGTGAGCAACTACGACGAGGTTTCTTTCGATGCGCAATTTTATGACACGGTGGATCTTCCGATAGGGAGATGTCTATCCGATATTGTAGATACCCTCTGGTAATTTAACATAGCTATGGAAAATCACCATATTATATGGGAAAATCCACTATAAATGGGCAATTTTCAATAGCTATATGTTAAATTACCAGAGGGTAGGGAGAGAGAATGTTGTGATCTTTTCTGAACATTGGACCAAAAAAAGGGACATCAACGCACACAACTCACCAAGGATGGGAGAACAACACAGTATAACCAACAGAATTGGGGGTGTAATGGCAAGCAGCAAACAGCTTCCAGGCAATGAAGCTCCAGCGGCCCAAGCTGGGCTCGTGGGAGCCGGGAAGCTCTGGGAAACGCGCGGGCTGGGTATGACTGGGCGCCATTGGAAAACGTGGCCATCAAACAAGAATAAACCCAAAAAAGTAAAAATTGTTTTGAGATCAAATAAATCAAACAGCAAATTGGCTGATTTCGTGGAAGAGTGTCAGGTTAGCAACCCTCTAAGCCCTTCATCCTCCAACAACATACTACAACCCCAGAGAGTAGCACGTATTGGTGCATTTTGTCGCAGGGCCTGTAAAAACAGAGGTTGCTCCATTTCATCTGTCGATTTCACCTTACATCAATACTTCACCATGCATCTGCCACGGTATGTTCATCCATCCTGTCATGGGAATCCTGTCACATCATGGGTTTGTTTCGATTAATCCCAATCTTCATGGATTGTTCACAAACCCCAAGGGGTATTCTCTCATCATGGTGAAACTGACCCAGCAGATGGACTTTTCCCTCGCTGCTGAAACACATAGTGAGCTCAGGGCAACACCAGCTTCCTTCGATTGGGTCTGGAGCTCAGTGTCACCTGCAAAATGGGGATGGCTTTCCGGGGGGCTGTTCTTGTTGGGAGACCTCAAGATTGGGTTCACTTCGAGATGGGGCAAATTGGCAAATTGGCAAACATCAAAATCGGAGAGATGAAATATTATATCATATTATGGCATCTTCACATCAAAAGATAGAACTTTTTTTAGACTTGAAGACCATGGACGGAGCAGTGGCGAAGCTTGCAGAGTGGGAAAGCAATGAGTCAGAAAATCCTCCGACTGTTGGCGGGGGGGTGATTGATGATATTGATGCGCATCATACCAGAATACCAATGTTCAATTGCCACATTTTGGTGTGCATCCCGATGTTGATACAGGCGTCATCACTGCTGTGAATCCCCTCCAAAGTGATGTTTCTCAAGGAAAAGTACACTGTGATACCGTGTCACCCATACCTCATGTGGGGTATGGACATGTTCCAGTCAAAACTACAATCCTTTCAAAATTAACATTTTAATACCATACATGACCAATAATATCCAATAATTATAACAATCAATTATGCCAATGTGCGAATTCTATCCAATTCTTATAATTCTGTGGGTCCATTGATATACTCCATTGTTGTACGCATTTATAAAAAATACTACAAGACTCACTCCAATTCATACCATGTGGTCATCCGCACTGACCCATCCCTCAGGCCTCTCCAATCCCTCGACGACGGCCATCCGCACTGACGGCCTGGGGCAGATGGGGCAGGAATGTCCATCCAAAAAAGAAGAGATGCTGGCAATTTTAAGTGTTTAGTAACCTAGAAACAGAAAAAAGCCTCCATAAATAATGGGCCACTATTTGGGCCTATACCCAACTAGATGGAAACGGTTTGTGGCTATTTGTGGCTTGTATCAAGCTGGTTGCCTGGAAGCTTTTCAATGGAGGGACCAAGAACATCTGCAGCTTTTTGAGCGACCATCCTAGCGTCCTGAAAGGACCCAGTTTCTCCACAACAGACCCAGTGCAACAGTGCAACAGCCCTTCTTGGTACATATTCACTATTATAACCCATAGGATCCATGTATGGTATATATGCTAACATTGGGGGTATATTGATGGTAAATGTTACCATATATAGCATACATGGATCCTATGGGTTATGTATTAAATTATATGCGTTTCTCTGGACCCCCCAGTGAAATTTCACCATTTCACCATTTCCTTACTTTTCGATAGATTCTTTGCCTCCTATGTTTGGACCACCAAGCCTTGTTGGGAGGAAAACGGCGGCGGGCCAGTGGATTTTGACATGGTCATCGATGTGGATAAACGTTGCCGCATCCCAGCCGTTGGAAGGGTTGTAGTTGGGTGAAGTTGACATATTGCGTATGTATGTCTATATAATTAGGTGTATAAGTTATAGATATATTATTATATATTATTATAAATGATATATGTACATATCGCAACCCATTTGTTGTAAGCCATTCATGGCATGATTTGGACCGTTCATTCTCTCATTCATTTGGTGCTGCTTTAAGCCACTTCTGGTATTGACGCTCAAGATAATAATGCTACATTTCATCATTATTTGCATTGTATGTTCTATGTTATCTACCTATGATGACGTTTCTGAAATCCTATGTGCTTGGTGGCTGAAAACTTTAGGTAGATCCTTTTGCGATCAAATGGCCACAACTCTGTCCAACATCAGTCACTTTGACTTTGTTGATCTTTGTTGTGAAAATCTTCGTTGATCCAAAAACAGGATACCTCAAACTCCACAGGTTATCACAGGTTAATCATCATTTTCCCCATCCACTGGCCATGATAAGTGTGGTATCCGCTAAACCCCTGGGCCCCAGCCCGTGTTTGAACCAACGGTTGCCCGGGATTCTGTGCGCCGAGCCAAAGCTGGGCAGAACAAGGAGCCTCGTTGGGGAAGCCCAGTGACCAACCAGCAATGGATATAATATGGATATACTCTTGATATCATTATGGATATGATATGATATACCCTCTGGTAAACTAACATAGCTATTGAAAATGGCCATTTATAGATGGTTTACCTATTAAAAATGGTGATTTTCCATGGCTATGTTAAATAACCAGATGGTAATATGATATAGAATTTGAATATCACCAAAAACCACTGATGTAATTTGAACATCACCTAAATGCCATGAAAGGATTCCTTGGATCCCATGGTTTGATTCCAATCCAATCGTAGCACTTGGGACCCCACCTTTCAATGGTGTTTAATTGGTGTTTACCCGGCCTGGTAAACATACAAAAAACTATGGAAAATCACCATTTTTAACATAACTATGGAAAGATCCACCATTTTTAATGGGAAAATCCACTATAAATTGGGTTTTGGGTTGAAATGCGGTGAATGTTAACCATTGTTAACCATCCCTAGTACGCAAAAAGAGGAGGAAGCTGATAGGTTCTCAATGACCAGCGATGGAAACAGGTCTCCAGACCATAGACACCGACATTCCCAGCAGCGGGGGGACCCAGCAATTTTCGAAGACACCCTTTGGGATATGGGGAGTTGGTGATACCCGATCGCTGTCGCCTAGTCCATGGGAAACCCCACCATTCTGCTGGTTGAAGGGAGCCTCGGTTGTTTACTTCCTGGACCAAACATGACAACAACGAATTTGAGTTCAAGATTGCACGGCCCAAACGCATATGCCAGTAATTGGATGTACTGGGACATAGCATAATTCAATGACATATCAATATCAACATCATGTTCCTTCAGTGTCCCATGTTCCTTTGTTCCGCCGGCAGATCGCGTGGGCCAGACAGAACGAAGACGGAGCAGGTGCGCTGTATCAGTAACGAGCGGGCTGGCGGAGGTCCCAAGCAATCTCCAAAATGCAGCTGTGGTTCTCAGTGCATAGATCTGGGGCCCGCATATTTTGGTCAGTAGGGCCCTAAATCATCCTAAACCAGCCTAAACCAGCTAAGTCCATCCAACTATGGGATTTTGTGGGTTATATTAGGTTAATCACTATGAGAATAAGTTCGTAACATGTGCCCTTTTTGCTGAGGGGTACACTGGCCACAGGTTTGAAGCAGAGATGTTGCTGGCCTCTCCGGGTAGACTTCCTCCACCACTTACTGCGGATCAGAGGGAGGACTGATGGGAGCTTTGGAGATACAGCTGATATGGGTGCAGATCTGAAAATGGAGTATAACATGTATAATGATAAATATATATATATATAGAAATATATATATATATATAGTATATGTATATATATATATATACATATACATATACATATATATATATATACACATATACATCTACATATACATATATGTATATATATATATATTATTATTATTATATATAATAATATAAATGTATATATATATTATATTATAATAAAGATATAATATAATATAGATATAATATAATATAATAATATTATCTATACTATATCTATACACACATGTATATGCCTCCACAGATATGTACGCCCAAATGACAATTTCAATAGTGACCATGAGGATAAAGCATGGGATTTGAGGGCGCCGTAATTTCTGTTACATGGAAATGTTATGAAATGTTATGATCAATGATGCTGTTTTGTTGCTTCTACTGGTTGGTTCTACTGGGAATCACCGAGTCATAAAATCTACTACAAGTGACAAAACAATACAATCTCATACAACCTCTGCATATATATATATATATGCAATATATGTCCTGCGTGTGTAGGAAATATGGTGATCCATTCTGGAAAGTCTTATGAGCGATCCATTCTTGGCCTTGTTGCTTTTCACAAGAATGTGATTGGACCGACATGCAGCGCAACGTGAGGGATCCCTCACAAAAGGGAAACATGGGTGCGTCGCAAAATTGGGACCTGAAAGGTATGGGTATAGTCTTCCCCACTTGCTAAGCAGACCTACCACAATTCATGGTGAATAATCCAGGTCTAAACCTTTTCTCCCGCAGGTGTCATTTGTTGATCCAATGTTGATCCAGAGCCGTTTGCTTGTTGCTCATCTGGCCATACCCTCATGGACGACACTTAGTTCCAATCAGCAAAATCACCAGGTACCAAAGCCCCCTTTTTTTGGGTGCTTTGAACTTGCATGAGTCCTCTCATGATTTCCGGTGAGATTCCCGTGAATCGCCACCATGAAATACCACCAGGGCAATCATGGGTGAAATCCAAAAACCGGTGGTTTTTTGTCATCAGTGACATGGCACGCTGAGATTCCCAGGAAGCCATCCGGACCTTGCTTCCCACTGCCACCTTCCAGATGTTGGCAAAGGTCACCACCGGCATGGGATGATAAAAAAAACCACGAGTTGAGTGACTGGTGGAAATGGTGGAAATCCATGTTCGCCATGGAGTTAGCTATTTGTAGGTCAATGATGGAAAATTCTGATTTTATATTATATTATAATATGATATAATATGTATATATATATATAGTATGAGTCCCCAGGGCATTAAAAAAACTATTTGACACTACATCACACTGCTTTGCAGATCTACGAAATGATCAGGATTCTCATCCAAGAAGTTTTTTTTTTTTCGCTCGCAAACAACTCACCATACATGGTGACCAGGATTGGGGTAACCGTCACGAAAAAAAATGTGGTTGGTGGTTTCACACAATGTGTATTTTCCATAATATATGGGATAATCATCCCAATTGACTAATATTTTTCAGAGGGGTTAAAACCACCAACCAGAAATGTGTGTGAAAAACTCATCAATGACGTTCTCCAAAAATGAAATTTATATCCCAACACTTACCCACCATTACCATTGGATGAAAAACATGTACGCCCCAACCCGGACGTTGCTCCACACTTACAATCGTCATGATCATTATCATCATCATCATCATCATCATCATCATCACCATCATCACATCATCATCACATCATGATCATCAATCATCACATTGAAATTCGCCACCCCCTCTGAACAATATGTTGAATGGGGTAATAACATCAACTTTATCTTCATAAGGGATGAAAATTTGCCACCCCCTATGAACAATATGTTGATTGGGGTAATAACATCAACCTTATCTTCATAGCCACCTGAAGTCAGACGCGGTGCAACGCCAGGGTTGCAGCGTACATGTTTGTATAAATGGATGATCATGGATGATCATGGATGCCATGATCGGAATCTAGGGCAAGCCCCAGGGTTGCCCCTCTCCATGGCATCCGGCGCCCGACCAGGTGCCGAAGAATCTGTTGACTGCCACCAATGAGTCGGCGAAGCAGCTGCGAAGGCGTGGATTCTCGGATGGAAAGTGGAGGTTTAGCATAGGTTAGCAGGAAATCACATGAAATCACATGAATTAAACTTATGAACAAAGATCTTTGGAGATGGGTATTTCAATGTTTGAATAGTGATTCGGTGACGTCCTCAGCTATATTTTCTGCGAGTTTTAACACATTGGAGATGATGTTTTCGACAAAAAAAATCGGAGATCCAAATGGCAATTTGAGACGAGCTGCGGCGGCAATTTATACATTGCATTAAAAGACGTCATGATAAGACAGATCCTGTTAATGAGACTATTGACAATCTTAAGATTACAGATCTTAACCAGATATAACCAGACTTCATATGCACAATGATAATGATATGTAGTGTATATCCAATATATACTCTGTAGTTATTCTTGTAAGGAATATGATATGCACTGCACCCCGCCACTGAACTGATATTTGATGTGTGGCATGAGTTGAAGCCGCCAAGCAACAGCTTAGATCTGGTGCTGTAGGCAGATGATGAAAGGCGCCACGGTGGTCTTCGTGACTGCTGGACTGCCGGGCAAGAAGCCTGGGCCCCACAGGGGGTGAGTCAATGCATCGACATGTGATCAAACAGTATGAAACACTGGGTGAATATTTGCACCACATCTAAATCTATTCTTATGGTGTTGAAAAAGGTTAAAACTTGTGAAAATCACAAGCAGACAAGGGTTTCAATTGTGGTTTATGTATGTGCCTTGATGAGTGAGAAGGTCTGGTTGGTCCAGTTCTAGTAAAGTTGATGTAGGTCACGCATGTTTTCCTGCTGTTTTGTGGTGGAAAACTGGAAAACCAAGACTATTGCTGGATATTGGCATTGGTGAGAAGAATGGTTTTGGGAATACTATCTATGTCCCCATATGTCCCCCTTTCGCCAGCCTTTCCTGGTCTTGTGGCAGTCTGGAGGGCCTAGTGGACAAGCCTGGAAAACAAGAACTCCCGCAGCATTTAAGCGGCCGTTGGGAATAATTCGGATCGCTATGGTCCACTCCAATAGGACCAACGGGATCATACCATTTTAGATCCAGATTATTTCCTTTGATTCCAGCGCTACTGATCCATCATCGCCACGGATTTCAACTGCATCCATCATCCATCTGTTTTTTTTTTTTCGGGTCAAGATTAAAGCCTCAGACAATTAGAGTTTTTGGTCGATTTTACGACCTTGATTTCTCAGCATAGATATACGTATCCCCGCCAACTCTTTGGCACCAAACTTTGGACCAGATATACATCTCTTGGTTGACATCAGCGCATTTGTCGGCCATGCTCAGATTTACTTTCGAGATCGCTGCTGCTTCGGGCGTAACCTGGCTGCCACAGTATTTCTGGGTGGATCTAAAGTTGGGATCCAACCATTAAAAAACAGGGAAACGATGGGAAACGAGTTATCAGATATTGGCGAATTGCCATGAATTGCCAAGTATCCGAGAATGAAGCCAACAAACTCCAGATATTTTGGCCATTTTGGCGATACCTGTAGAGTATGGGAAGATGCTAGAATTCCATAGAATTCCAGGGAGATTTGAAGTGGGGACAGAATTTCATCAAGACACTTGTTTGGAACAGTGTAATACGCTTGTTGGTTTCTAGCTACTGTAGCCATTGGAGATGGACATCGATGTGGGTCATCCATGGTCATCGAGGGGGTCATAGCTGCAGTTCAGGTGAAGCCGGTGATTTTAGAGCATCCCGACTCTTGGAGCAGGACGGGACAGAACGAATCGAATGGTGAATGGTGAAGATATGTGAAGATGGTGAAGGTTTAGGGATGTTAAAGGGATGTTAAAGGGTGAGAGATGGTTAGAATCGGTTAGAAAGTTTTAGGGAGTAACAGTTCCAGGAACTGACTTTTTGAAAAGGTATTTATAGAGATTAACTAGCCAGCAATAAAGTCGTTGAAGCGGAAGCCCAGTGTCAGGGTTTCATTCCAATGTTCGTGCAGCTGGTTGGCTGAAAGGCTGAGATGCTCAAATCCAGGCTCAACCTGAATAAGCATAATAAGCCTGAACCTGGAAGGTTGTACCTGACCCAAAATGACGGACAGATTGCAGGGTTGATGGGGCTGAGTCCCAGTTAATCCATTCTTCATGGGCCCATCATTTTTTGATATTTTTTGGGGGTACCCTTGGGCTGTAGCCTCCCCTTTACCGAGACACTCACCAGTGCCAGTGCCATCCCTCAACTGGTTTGAACAATGTTTGAACCACAGGTGAAACCAATAGTAAACCATCAATTTCACCATGAATGGGTGGAATAAACTATCCCAAATGGATCCAAATGGGAGGTTCATTCTCGGGCTTACCACAGCCCCAACCAGGAGCTTGGTGGACGAGGGTCTAGCGGCAAAGTTCATTCCAGCAGGGAGCCCCAGTGCTTGCGAGTGCTGTTTGATGGACCAAAACAAGACATGAACATCATAAAGCCTTGGCATTTCCCAATATCTTGGACCCTGGAATATCCTGGAATTTCGATGGCTCATCCATGATTATATATAATATTATATATATATATTATATCCCGAAAAGTTCTCAAAGTTGTGTATCAAAGTGTAGACTTTTCTGTTATGTGGAGACCCGTCTCAAAACTAAGCCACGTGCGAATGTCAACAGCAAGACGTTTTTAAACCTTCTGGCTTGCTTCAGCTGGTTGTTGAAGATCGTCCCCCATGATACCAAGCATATTTGGATCCATTACATGCCATCACTATCTATTACAATTTTCTTGGGGTGGACCAGTGGACCATGTTCAACAACCATTACCCAACCATAGCCCTAAGTGTTTGGATAAGTTTGGAACGACCACCCACTCCCAGGTGGACATGACCCAAGACTCGGAAGTGATTTTCAAGGAGCCCGGCACCCCAGCGACGATGCGGTATTTGGATATCTTTGTGTTTTATGTTTGGGAGACTCCTTGGTTTTCATCCCTTCTTTATCCCCACTTTGAATACACATTTATGACGGATTCAATTCAGCCATTCCTGTACATCCAACGCTAGAAACCACGCTAACATTAACCGCAATGATCTGTCCTTCCGTTTTAAACCATAGGAGGTTGGGTCTTCCTACCCAACTTTCATGGGTTTGCTTCAGGTGATCTCTTTCTTCCAAGGCTTTCTGCTACCATTTAGGGGAAGGGGAATCTATAGGAACGCCTCCGCTGGTTCCAAGGGCCTTGAAGCACATCAAGGAACTTGGAGAGGAGCGATGGCGGATACGAGACGAAACAGTTTGCCTT
The DNA here is from genome assembly GCA_947184155.2 of Cladocopium goreaui. NCBI lineage: Eukaryota > Dinophyceae > Suessiales > Symbiodiniaceae > Cladocopium > Cladocopium goreaui. The sequence continues at coordinate 116,085 of CAMXCT020001668.1, read as the reverse complement.
TCTGCTTGCCATGCCAGTATGTATAACAGCAACATAATGTAACATACACACTTGAAAGTCTACCACAAGAACGGCCATAATTTTAGTGCGGAACATGCCTCCTTGCAGAGCCTCTTGGTTGGTTCAATGGGGATTTTGTGACTACCACTGACAATTCCTTCAGGATGGCGTTACAGGGCCTGCGGATGGTATTGCCTCTCTGGCATGCTTCAGACTTCAGTTTGTTTGCGCTCTTCACATGGCCCATCAGTTCCCCAATGCTGCGGCTTGAGAAAAGGATCTGGGTCAAATTTTAAAGGACCAGGATGGACCAGGTTTTGGTCGAGTGTCGACCACAGCGGTTGTCGAATTCTGGACATTTCTGGTCCCCAAGTTTGATCCACCACCCCTAAAGCAGATTGTGAACACATTTGCAACTTGGGGTTTAGTGCTAGAGGCATTATTGGTTGTTGTTGGTCTAAAAGCGCGCCTTCTGCCCCCTTCTTGATGTTTGATCTTATAACAACATATTCAAGAAAGGAAGGAAGAAAGGAATATATAATGGTTAAAATTCAAGAATAAAGTGCTGAAATGAAACCTTGAAAAAGTCAACTCTTGTTTTCTTCAAGCGGAACAGATTCTGCCATGTTCAGTGATGCCTTTGTTTGATGCAACTCATATTGTTCATATTTTGATGGTGCTAGGATGTTTGATTTGCTTGATTTGATGAGCATCAGACGGATCTCTTAGTCCGTTGGGGTGCCCACCAGAGATGCCAAATGCTTTTCGGGCTACTGTCCAGCAAACAGTGTCATTGAAAAGTACATTTATGGTTGCTGTTTTGTTTAGCGGGCAAAGTGCAATTAATGGCGTGTTCTGTTTCTCATACAAATCCATTTGTAGATATGCTGAAGCAAAGATAATATCAGCTACAATGTCTATATATTATATACCGATATACCATCTAAATGTACCACATATCTACAGCTGATGTTTCTATATAACATATATATATATATCATCTGTTTGTCATCTATTCATCAGCTATATTCAGCTAGATTATCTCTCTCTCTCTATATATATATATATGTATATATTCTATATTTTATATTATGTATCATCTATTTATCAGCTATATTCAGCTATATTCTGTATATATATATATAAATACTATATTTTATATTTTATATGTATATATATATATACCCATAGGATCCATGGTGCTGCTATATATGGTGTGCCATGGATCCCGTCAATATACCCCAGTCATGTTAGGCCACCTTCGTGGAGCTTTCCGTGCCGCTGGCCGCGCGCTTGGCTAAAGCCTTGGGCTTGCCAGGCGCGGCACCGAAAATGATGGGCGTTTAGCATGATTTAAGCATCAAAAATGGTGATTTCATGGAATATTTATGGGGATATTATAGCTCATGAACTTATATCTCATATATATATATATGATATTATATTATTTTATAATGATATATATATATATATATATAACTATATGTATGAATATTCATATAAGATCTAATTGGATATTAACGATATATTCATAGGGATATGTCATGGTTTATACAACTATTACTTGTAATTGTTAACTAAATTAATCCCATCCCCCGTTTATCTTGAAAACCTCACAAAATAGTGGTGAATGTAGGGGGTGACATCACATATTCGGGACAGTAAAAAAAATGGGTGTTTGATACGTTTGATATTCGGGGGATGGGATGTCGAAGATCTGAAACCTTCCGTTTTGGATGAGAAGGTTGACCCGACCCATATTCAAATACGGACGATTACCCTTTGGTAATTTAACATAGCTATTGAAAATGGCGATTTATAGTGAGTTTTCCCATTAAAAATGGTGATTTTCCATAGTTATGTTAAATTACCAGAGGGTAGCACTACAGTCAGCCCGTTCTTCTCTGCCAATGACAAAGTGGCAACACATGGCAACACCGACATGAAACCCTGGGCCGATCCAGGTCTGAGGCCCGCTGCAGTGGACGCAGCCAGGAACAAGCACCGCAGCTGCACAGTGTTTCAGGGCGATGGCTTTCTTGGAAAATCGGGGCAGAAGAAGTACCCTCTGGTAATTTAACATAACTATGGAAAATCACCATTTTTAATGGGAAAACTCACTATAAATGGCCATTTTCAATAGCTATGTTAAATTACCAGAGGGTATGATTCAGCCATATTCAGCCCACTTTCTGATGTTTTTTGGGTGAACAATCTGAATTGCATCGTCCGAAGATGAACATGGTTCTCCACTGGGGTATTCATAAGTTATATACTGGAGCCAGATTAATCTGGTCAACTAAGTTCAAGCAATCTCAAAACACCTGAGATGTAGCATGGATGAATTGGCAAATTGTTTGAGTTGTTTAACAGTCGTTTGACCATATTTTTACCCATCTCCAGACGTATCCAGCTCTCGTGTCCCTCATATCGAACTGAGCGCCACTGGAGGCACACCACGCGCGCCTGTCTGAAACTCGCAGGCTTGCCAACCCCAAGGACCGCTGGGTGGTGGGGTAAAGAGCAAATTTGATGGCGAATGGGCTGGCTTTATCTTTAGCATTCTTTAGCCATATTTGATGTTAGCTTTGTGGAAGATTTGATAATTATCCCACTGAGAATCTGGTTGTTCCAAGGAGGTGTTCAATTTCTCGCGGATTTTCTGTTGCAGGTCCTGCACCCCAAGAATTTGACAGTCTTACTTCAGCTTACCTGCTGGTGGTTTTGATGTTGCTAAGGCTGCTAAGGTTTCCATTCATCCTGGGATGATCCATCCCATTCCATCCCACAGTTGATTTCACTGTGTATATGATGTTTATATAGTTGGGATGGGTGGAAACTTGAAACACGTTGAAACCACCCAGGGGAAAGAAAGATCAGCCGGGCGTGCTGCGTCCTGGCCGTCCTGGCCGTCCTGGCCGTCCTGGCCGTCCTGGCGCCAGGAATTTTCTCATCACGGAGGAAGGCAAGTTGCAAGAAGCCGCCCAAGTAGCCCCTCCTTCGCATTTCAAGCCTCGTTCTGCCTTGCACTGGGGCTCAAGCTGTGGGTCAGCAGCCAACCTCCAAGTTCAATCCATTTCAAGGTTCAATGAATGAGGTTGAGGCTGCACCTGTTTGACCCAGACACACCGGCAAATTCCATCAACAGACAATGTAAGATATATAGGTCCACCATGTTCACCCTCTTCCCTGCCTTGGGGATGGCATCGTGCAATGGTCTGACCACGGCATGTGCCATACTTTGATATAAGTCAACCTGGATCATCCCAGCATCAGAAAACGGTTGTCAACTACCATCAACTACCCAAGGCGGTGGCATATAATCCCAATCAACTACTAGGCTGCTAAGCCGCCTTTGTGAGTAGTTCTGAGTCCAAGTCGTGTCAAGTTGGTTGGCATGTCCCCAAGTGGTGTGATCATGCTTGATCCGATTAAGTCCATGGCGGGGTCAAGACTCTAGCTTGGTGACTAGTTTACAATCCTAGAAAAATGAACATTCAACAAGGACTGTGATTCGTGGTTCTTTGAAACCCAAATTCGTGGGTGTTTGCCAATCCCATTGAGAATTGTCAGTTGTTTTTCTCTATAATGATCAAGTACCTAAACCGCCTAAACCCATCAATCAACCCCCCAGAGTTGGTGGCTTTCAGATCTTTCCCTTGAGGTGGGCTTCCCTGCGGTTCTGAAGCCTGTGCCCGCCACCGAGGGGACCGAGGGTCGGATGGTGGGATTCTTTTTTGGAATCCCCCAGAAATCCATGGAAAGATCCCAATGATCCGTAGATAGACCAATAGCTTTTTCATCTGATTGGTGGTTTGGAAATGTTTGGAACATGAATTTTATTTTTCCATTCAGTTGAGAATAATTCATCATCCCAACTGACGAACTCATATATTTCAGGGGGGTAGGTCAACCACCAACCAGTCATAGTCTTTTCCTCTTGATCTCCACCATGGTTTTTTTAAAGAAACGCATCCCAGGTCCGGCGCAGCGTCGCTGGGCGTGAAGAAGGTGACCAATCCCATGGAGATGGGGAGGTGCCGGTCTCCATCCAGACACTGATTCTGATGCCGGCAGGAACTGGAGGTTGCCCTCTGGTAAACTAACAGTTTGCTATGGAAAATCATGGAAAATCACTATTTTTAATGGGTAAATCCACTATTTCTATGGCAATTTCCAATAGCAAACTGTTAATTTACCAGGTACCAAGTCTAGGTACAAAAGGAACAAACTTTAATCAAAATTGGTTTGGGATGTTTGTGGGTTTGGGGTTTGAAGTTCATTCTTTTGGCACCTTTCCTGCGCGATGCAAGCAGTGCGACCAGGTGTTACAAGGAGATTGTGGACGAATTATCAACTCTCATAGTGCCTCGGATGATCGTGGAAGCACTGGGTATGGGCTATGGGGCTGAATGGGGCTCTACTCTTAGGATGTACTGGGTGTCACATGGTGACGGGCCATGAACGCATTGTCTTTGCGAGGTCTTCTTACTTCCGTTCGCAGCCCATGTGAACTACTGGTTTTGTGGCGTTATTTCAGATCATTTGCCCTCACACCCCAACAGATGTTAGTTGATCTTAGTGTTTGTTTTTTTTTTGTACATATTTACTTGTGATTATATTATAGTTCAAATGTAGATCATATCTAAATCCGCCCACACCGCTTTGGCGGTGAAGGCGTGCTTATTGGGGGGCAACAGCAACACTAAATGCTCAATGACATTTGTTAATATAGCAGTCGCTATATCAGCTTTAGCTGGGGGGGGGGGGCCCAAAAACGGTTTCGCACCGAGACCAGACCCCAAAAACGGTTTCGCACCGAGACCAGAATACGGTGGTGTTTTCGACATTTTTCGAGGATTTTTGGGTGTCTGAGCGCAAGAGGGTATTGAAATGGAATTTTGGGTCATTTTGGTAGCTTTCCGGCAATGGAAAAACGGCCAAAAATGAAAAAAACATTGTACATAGCAAGATTTTGCAGGGTTTTTGGATGCCAGAGCATTGAAAACACTGCAAAAACAAGTGTTTTGGACTGACGTTATAGCAAAAAACGTGTAAATTACCGTATGCTTGACTGGAAACATTACAAAAACACTGTCAAAAGCAATGTTTTGGAAGGATTTACTGCCTTTATGGCAAAAAACGTGTAAATTACCGTCTGTTTGACTGGAAACATTGGAAAAACACTGTCAAAAACAATGTTTTGGAAGGATTTCTTATTGAAACTTCTTAGCTTGAAGAGCCCCCAAGGGGGAAAACCACCCTTAGCCCCTCTCACGGACCGAAATAAACCTGCGGTGTGGGCGGCCACCCCACGCGAAGCGGGGTGAATATGATGTTGATATATATATATATATATATTATAGTTAGTTATTATAAATATATATATATATATGATATTATATAGTATTATATAAATATATTATATAGTTATAGATTATATGATTATAGTTATATATATATACAGAATTATATATACATGTTATAATAGATGGTTCTGATCATGAATTATCATGTACGAAAATGTGTCCACTGTTGTTTCCATTTGTGTTTGATGCGTTTTCCAGCCCCAATGGTCCCCAGGTGAGCTCTGGCGCTCTGGTCCAAGGCCATGCTTTGAGGGGTTCATTGCACCTGGCACATCGTAGGTACATAATGTCATTGTAAACCCATGGTAAAGCCATTAGAAGCCAATAACAAACCTCTATTGGGAGTAGTTTATCATTGGGTTTACCACATGAATCAGAAAATGTGGGAAGATTGACATGAATGGAGGTGTATATAGCGAGAAGTTGCCCTTTTTCGTGTTGGTTTGGGAATAGAAAGTCACTATGCCAGGGATAATGGGAATCATTAGGAGAGATGGCGGTGTTTGTGGTGACATAGAAACTTTGGCGGGCACTCCAAAAGGTCAACATGAATTTCTCTCCCAACCGAAGGACCTGTTGCCCTATTGGGTGTGGCATTGTTTATGAAGTCTTGCAGACTTTGAGGAGATTCTCTCACGTTCGAATCTGTCCAGGTCCGCTTGCTTTCAATTTACATATTTCTTTGTTTTTTCTTACATTCTTTCATTTTCCCGTTTATCTTTTTCTTTCACTGATTATCCTTTCTCCTCTTCTTGTTTACGTCTCCTTTTATCTGGACTTGGACCACCCCTAGCTCCGACCTAGCCTATTGAGAGTATCCGTAGTGGATTTGCATGATTATGCCATGTGTCCTTCCGGTTTGGGTTTTGTGGATGTCTTTGTGGACTTCGAACTGCTGGGTGGCTGTTGACCTCTTGCTGTAAGTTGGAGATTAATTTGAGGCACCAAATTTTGGCATCACTGGGTTGAACCGCGTTGACAACTTGTGTTTGGGGACCCCACAAATGCATACAAATGCCAGACATCCCCTATTCTAGTCTTATCTATTTCTTGATTTGTGCAATTTCACTGCTCTCACTTAGTGAAACTTGTCCCAACTCAATCTCTTTTGACCCCGGGCGGAAACCGCATTGTATAATATGTACATATTGATACATATTGCCGGTGTATATGTATATATATATATGTGTGTGTTATATATGCATATGTGTTGTACTTATATATATATGCGTATATATTATATACACTATGCATGTACACAATAAGATAATTGTGTATATACTCGAAATATAACTATATAAAATTATGTATATATATATATATATACAGTATACATATATAATATGTATAATATAGATAGATAGATCAAATGACACATCTAGTAACTCCATGTATGCCCATGTACCAGCACTAAATTAATCCCGACCCACCACTTGTGAGTGGTTCCGGCCCAAGCAGTTTCGGTGGGCACAGGCAGTCCAGAAAACAAAGGTCAGAATGCCAAGCAGGTGTGGCTGCAACGGTGCCAGCGGGTGTTACTGGAATAGACCTCCAAAGACTGCCAGTCGCCTGGTTCCACAAAGCAGATCAAAATGGCTCTGGTTTAACAGGGATTACTGTACCTATTCTGATTCTATTCCGTCTATCCCTTTATATTCTATATATTTCTATATGCTTACCCGTCTTGCTTATCCCCACTATCGGCTTCTAGCATTGTGCCAGTGCAATCTCCCCATGCATTTGGCATTGCCAACTCAAAATCCTGGACATGACCTTGAGATAGCTGATACATATATGTATATATGTATGAACAAATAAACAAAAAATGAAGCTATGTATATAGTGACTATGATAACTAACTAGTAGTCAGCTTTCCTCATGGTGAGTTGTGATCAGCAAAACACACTATATATATAATAGTCTCTGATAACCAATCTTTTTCCACCCTCCCGTTGCTGCAAAGCGGTAAATTGCCAGTCGGGTGTGGATCTCACAGTGCTCATGGAGCAGTTCTTGGATGGTCCCGAGGTTGACGTGGATGCCACGTGGCAACAATGGGGACATGGGGAATCTCAGCAACCAAGGGAAATCTTCGAAATATTTGGGGCGAATTTGGGGATGTGTGGAATTTGGGTATACATTGGCTATGGGATACCAGCATTGGGAATTCCATAGAATTCCTGTTTCAGAAACTGGAATCTCAGCAGATCTAGAATCCATCAAAGTTTAGCAGGAAGGAACCGGGGTAAATGGACATCATGAAGATAGATGGCACCACTTACCGATGGATTCCTTTCTAAGGGCTTGGTTTTATTGGGAATTGTTGGAGGAACATGAGGAGGATGGGAATCACACCTGGCACCCCAACAAATGGGTGAACTTACAACGACCTCACAACCACCTTGCTAGAAATGATGGACAACAATAAGGACGTCCCAGCATGGGTGAACTTTAGAGTTTTGTGAAGTTTGCTGCCAAACCGGGGTGAAAATGCAGAGTCATGCTATAAAAACGGTATGTCCCCCAGCGGCTTGGTGATGGGAAAACGCTCAAAATTAGACAAGTAGAGGCTTCAATACATGGCCAAATCCTGGGTCACCGAGGTCGTCATGTCCGAAGGCCGGCAGAGGGAAAGATTGGGGTGGATCTGGGGGTGGCTCAAAATGAATGACCCCTGAATTTGGATGTTTAAAGTGAAAAATAAACAAAAGAGATTGTGTGGGTCCATAACCGAAATTTTGGGCACACATGGGTGATATAACCAGAGCATATCAAAGGAATTGTTGGCTTTTAATCCAGTTTCTGGTACCCACGTCCGACCAATTCCCAAGCATTTGAGCAAAGCTGGGCAACTTAAGAATCTTGAGTTCAGAACCTGGCCTGGTCTGGAGCGCTTTTACAGATGTTTAACATGGTACTAGATGGTACTGGCATGATCCTTGGGAGTTAGTAGATGATCAGTAAGTCAGTAAGTGGGGTGCAACCCCTTGTACCTGGGATATTCTCAGGGTGCACCCCAGGTACTTTGCATATGCTGTACTAATTCTAGGAGTCAATCATCATTTGATTAATTGTCACAGTATGGGACCAACCTCAATTGGCTCAAGAGTGTTGAAGCTCACAACCCGCCGAGTGACGAATCATTGCACCAGACGCGATGTCATTGGGTGCGAAGGAACTGCTGGATGCTTCATTGATTTATTCCTATGTGTGCCATGGTCGGAACTGGTAGTATTTGAACGTACATTTGGTTTTGGTATTCTCTTACTGATCTTACTGTACCCTCTGGGGGCACGCAACCTTCAAATAATTTCCATATTGTCCTATGCATTTTTGCAGCGTGACTTCAGACTTCGCGGAACTGGAAACTGCAGTTTGAATCCCACTTATCATCTCTTATATTAGCTATGTAGTAGGCTGTGGAATTCTCATCAATGATCATCAACACTCATATCTACACTATCAGCCTGGGTTGACTAGTGATATGTTGGGGCTGTGTGATATCAATCGGCAAACTTACCCCCGTGAAACCAAGGCTTGCTGCCATGGTCCTCTTGGGTGGTGTGATCGGTTTTATCAAGGCCAAGAGCAAAGCGTCGCTGATCGCAGCTGGGCATGGGGATGGCGAGGGATGGCGGGATGGGTGAAGGTGATGGAACTACAGTATATATATTATATATAGTATATATAATATATATATATAATATATATATAACATCACCACCCCTTGAAGGCTACCTTTCGGGGGGGGGACCATACCAAAATGTAAGGTACATTTTTTGGAACCCCCCCTTAAATGTAAAATTGGTCGCCGAACGTCTCCCAGGTGTTGTTTTTGTGGAGAAGGTCTTGTAAGCTTACATTTTCAAGGCCCCCCTCAAAAACACCTTGAAAAATGTAGCTTACATTTCGGGTACGTCCCCCCTGCATCCCCTCCCCTTAAAACGACCGATTATATAATATATTATAATATAACAATATATATATATATACATAATCACCACCCTTTTCGTGGGGTGTAAGCATGGGGGACTCTAAAAAATATAAGCAACAATTTTGACCCCTTCGTATTTTTTCCCGATGGGGACGGTATGTATGTTAGACCCCCCAGTCAAAAACCGAGCCCCGGAAGATTTCCTGTACATTTGGAGGGGGGGTCGAAAGTCCGTAATTAATAGATACGCCCCGCCGTACTCTACGGATAGTGGGGGGGAAGATAAAAATTGTTAAATGTCCGCAAGCAGTTTGTAAACTGTTTGTGAGGTGTCTTTGTGGGGATGTAATCAACCTATGTCTGAGGTCCATAGTTCCTTGCAGAAAGTGCTCGAAAAAGAAGGTAAGACTAAGATAGAAACATGTAACCAGCCTACACCTGAGGATAAATCATGATTTAAGATTAACAAACTTGAAACCTCGCACAAAATATAAAACACCAGTTCAGCACCTAAATGATCTCAAATGGACCTCAAATGGACCTCAAATGGACCTCATGAAACTTTATGGGGTCCCCATGTTAAGCCCCCTTTATGTACCTACATGATTGTCTTAGTTACAGCTGCATTCCATTGTTCTCCAGGTAGGAGGTAAATTTGAAGACCTTCAACATCTCATTTACTTGAAGTTCAAGGATTTTCCAGTAACTTGCAAGGAATAATATACCTTCTATACCTCTATGTTACATGTGGAAATGATAAAAAAAGGTGCAGAAAAGGTGTAGAATTTTTTGGACATACCAAGCAATCGGGGTCCTACACTCTTTTAGTTTGCATTTTTGATTTTCTGCAATTCTGCAGCTATGCAGACCTTCACACTATAATTGTTTGCATTTGTTTTCATTCTCTTGCATGTTTTTTTTCAAAAATGCAATCTTACATTTTGAACGCCCCCCCCTGCGCTTTTTAAGAACATAAATAAAATCCCGTAAAGAATGAGGGGACCTACTAAAAGGAAATTTTGCAAATAGAACGTAGTTATAAAAATAAATGCTTGCTGACATTTACCAGGCCCCCCTCCCTCAAAAACGTCTAAACTATGTCTTGCAATTTGGGTACGTCCCCCCCCTAAAAGGGTAGTTACTATATATATATATATGTGTGTGTATATACACACATGCAAATTATATATACGGAGCCATGGAGAGATAGAAAGCTGATGAACATTGGTTAACACCTCAAATAATTGATGCACAGTCAAAATCAGATGCTTTGCTGAAGTAGAAAAGATCTGATGTGCGGTTGTTTTGGAGCCCAAAGCTTGAGCCGGTTGTATTTATCCGTCCACTTTCCTGAAAATTGTGACTCAAGTTACTCGTAATATACTCACATTTTGGATTGGCACATAGGTGTGCGATGGTGTGCGCACTTCTGCCATCTCCAGTACAGCCACAATCGTACCTATCAATATACATGACTTGCACATACACGGCACAGAACAGTTACTGTATGTTACTGTATTTTGCAATGTACAGTATCTATGTGATCGATTGTAGAAAGGTTTGAGAACGTAGTGATACGCGACCACAGCCGAACCCAGTGTTTTTGGGTACCCAAGTTCCAGCGCAACGGCCCTAAGGCAAGCACTTGCGTTGCAATCGCCATTTTGGCGCTGGATTACGTGACCCTGAAGGTGGGTTTTCACGGTGGGCCGATGAATTCCACCTGTAAAACAATGCAAAGACCAAGGATTGTGCTTGGAAGTTTTGAAAACTGGTTAGCATCATAAACAGATTGTGAATATGTTGTGTGGCTCCTTGGGAAATGAATTCTAGTGTCCATGTGGTTCGTACTCATATAGCTGGAGAGAACTGGTGTTTATGAATGTTCATCCACCCCAAAATGGAAAATCATACGTAGACCAATCCCCAAATCAGGAATTATAGGAATTGCTAATGAAAACAGTGGTGAATCACACCTGTGTCAGATGTTGAAGCCGGTGAATGACGTGTGGAAAAGTTCAGGTCAGCTGTATCTATGGCCAAAGTTTGCAAATAGCTCTCAGCATCTCTCTGATGCTGGGCTGCGTATGTTGAAATTTTTGGGCTGAGTCAGGTGCGGGCTATCTGAAAGTGATAGATAATGACCAAAACATGTTACCAATCCTAGACAATATCCCATTCCCATCAATATGTCCGATATATGAAATATGGACTAAATATGGTACTGTACCATCCCAATCAATGTCAATGAATAATATATCAATATTTCGAATTTCCACATCCTGGGTTCGGTCCGGGCGATATTGTAGTTTCCAACGAGAATGCAAAGACGCAACCCAGATTTGGATCTCCCCAAGCTCCGGAGCCCCAGGACCTTGATGTTCCGAGGGAAGTACCAGGCTTCAGGGAAGGACTTGGAAGAACCCCTGGCAGGAGCTCCCAAGAGGATCCTCAACCGGCTGAAAAGGGGGCGTTACTAACGAGCCCGCTATGGCTGAAACCACCAATGACTTAGGAGATAAAACCAACCAAGATTATATGCAAGATGTGTGTTTTGCCTCAAAAATGGAAATGAATCCGTACATGACGGGAGATGATGGGAGCTTTAGAAGCAAGCAATGGGATGCGTGAGCCACCAAGAAGTGGGGAAAACTATATAGACACTGGTCCATTTGTCTGATATTTGTATACTTTGTTTCAAGCTGGTAAAGTCTTCAGTTGAGCGTTGATGTGACCTGTTTTTCACGGGGTTGAGACCATCAACTACTTTCTTGTCGCTGGGCCGGGCCTGCTGATTTCCTGAGGAAATTCATGCCCTTCGGACTGCTGACCATGATGTGACCTGACAGCCAATACCTGGCGACGGCACCTGATTTGAGTCGCCACTACATGGGAATCCCAGGACCAGAATCATTGGGCCCATGTGTATTTTTAGGCTGACTCCAACCCCGAGATCAAATTGGTGAGTCACGCAGACCACACCCACTATTTCAAAATATTTCAAATTTCCGACTAGTGCACAATATGATATCAATATGATATGCTTATCTCAGTGCAACCTTCCTGCACCAAGAGAAGGACTGCTTATGAGTTGGGATAGGCAACGCCGCTAGGATGAAGCGATGTGTTTCAAGAACTGAGGGATCAAGGTCACATTCATGAAAACATATTTAAGATGCCGAAAAATCAGCATGTACACAACAATAGACTTCGCTTTGACAACGTACATTATAAATCATTACAATGTATATACATGTATATACATTGCAATGATATATGATGATATATGATGTACGTGCATACACACTTTGCCGTGTCTCCGTACAATTTTCTACATGATATGGGCTTCTTTTGAGACTCTTTCGCTCTTTAGTTTCCACCAGAGCCGGTCGCCAGGTGTGCTTTTTCGGTTGCGCTTCTTGGTTGCAGTTGGTTGCATCACCTGTGATTCCAAATCCTGCTGCTCCCCACAGGCAGCTGCTGGGGCGATCATACTAAGTAATTATAGAAAATACTATACGTATAATAATGATATTGTGGTTGCAGATCCATTCTTCTTGATCAACATCCTCGTGTTTCTTTTCCATTAATTTGTTTGTTATGCACACATCCATATGTTTGTAGGATGTTGTAGGTTCTCCTGAGTGAAATCGTAAGGTTTTTGTTGAAACATATGTCTCAAATGCCATCCTGTGCTACAGATCATCTTGTGGCAATAACGGTATCAGCGGTATCACTAGGCACAACTTGACATGGCGTGCAAGGTTGACATCTTGCGCTGTGTACTACAAAGTGAAAGATTGAGTCGTGACAGTCGAGAGATAGTCAGATAGTCTTGCCACAGTCTTGCCACATGCACATTGTGATGACGGTTTTCAAGACATTTCAAGACATTTCAAGACTCAACTCCTTTACTCTTCAGGTTTTGAAAGTCGTTGTTGGAACTGTTGTTTTCTTGTTTTTCAAGTGATGATGGCAATTTGTATGACCTTGTGAAATGCTGTTATCTGCCGTCCAGCTGGTGTAGCTGGAAGGCAGAAAGTGAATAGATTTTTGTCTCAGCGTTCAGGTCCTAAATTTTGGACCGGATCTTAGTTTCAAAGGACTAAGTGCCTTTTATCGAACGGCAACGGCCTGGAGATCTACCGGGAAAATCAATTGGTGTTCTTTACTCGTCACTTGGGAATTCGGGAGGCCCCGTTTGCAGAGCAAATAACAACAAATAAGATATATCCACATATTATACATTATATATATATATGTATATACTGTATTACAATTATATAATGACCTGCACCTTGGTCTACCAGACAGTAGTAAGCCTTCAAAGGTGCACCAAATATCTCAGCAAATGGATGGGATCTCCAGTGCGAGGTGAGCATCGCTATGCTTGCGTTTCGGACAACGGACCAACGCTGGAACCCTACTTTAACGAGCTTCTTGGCAGCCTTTACGGTGATGGTGCGAGCAGGCTGAATCAGGGCGTTAATCTTATTAATCTTACACATGCTACATTTATAGCCAACAGTTCCTAATTGGTGCTGAATATGAGTGACGGTTTTCCAGCCGAATATGAGGATGATGATCCAAAATCTTTTTTTTTTCAGGCTGAAACCATTTGAAACTTTCTAGTAGTCCATGTAGTTAGTTTTATCAGCTGTGTTTTCGAGATGGGGTGGCTATATGTGATCTGTGGCGTCTATGGCATTACGCTTGGCGTAATGTTTGCGGGTTGGATTTTGTATGAGCTTCTAGTCAAATTAAATCGTCAGAGTGACATATAAGGTTTAGAGTCTTTAGCGAAGCTGTGCCAGATTTATCAGACATGGTCATCGTCCATGGAAACTGGTTCAGTAGGGAAATATGAATTCGCAACCAATCTAATTTTGCTTCCAGCTAAAATTTGAGATAGGGTGTGAATTATATGTAGATGTTCGAGTCTGTATTGAATGTGTTTGTACGTGTACATAATATCCGTAGATATCCATGGAATTTCATAGATATCCATAGAATTTCATAATATCCATAGAATTCCATAGATATCCACAGAATTCGATGTTTGCTTTACTAGAACTCAAAGTGCCAGGTATCTCCACATGTTTTTCATGCGTCAGGACGTGGGCGTGTTGCCCATCACTTCTTCCGAAGGCAGAACACGTTGGGAGACGGTTGGGATTTGGGCGCCAACAAGCGGTGGTGGTTGATTGAGACATAGGTAAGTAGAGAAATGGATAGTAATAGTGATATGCTAATCTCATACTAGTGACTATCTGGCTAATTCCATCTATCTACCAGCTAATCAACCAGATATCATGGATTACGTTGTCAAGATAATATGGACATAGATGGATTGACAATGATTGATATAGAATGATATAGAAGGGTATACAATGGTATAGAATGGTATAATTAGAATGGTATAGAATGGTATAGAATGGTATAGCTGTACATACCACAGCACATTTGCAGCGCTTTTGCAGCATCCAAAATGATCTGTTTAGTTGATGCCTGATGGTCTCATGGGGATCCAAAAGTATCCCAAATAATATGGTGGAATATCCAGTTTCAAGATGTTTTCTAAGTAAAAAATGATGAATTTTTGATGGACTTAGATCTTGATGGGATCATGTTCATAAAATGTTTGGAATATTGGAATAGCCAGACATAGCGATTGACCAAAGGGGTCCTCCATCGAGATGGACTCCACAGGACAAGCAGGTGGCCCTCAGAGACTTGGCCGTGGAATGCTGCTTGGCAGCCATTTTATGCGCCATGCACAATGTTCTGGTTTAGTATGGGATAATGATGGTTAATGATGGTTAATGATGGTTAATAATAGTTAATAATGGATAATAATCACTGGTTGGTGGTTTGGAACATGAATTTTATTTTCCATATATTGGCAATTTCATCATCCCAACTGACTTTCATATTTTTCAGAGGGGTTCAAACCACCAACCAGAATTACATTGACACTATAGATGTATATATAGATGATCTATTATAGATGTATTATGCATGTTCCAGATGTGGGGATGTAACATTGCATAAACCTTAGACTCTAGACCACCAGCACAGATAGGTTTGGAATTCTCTACAATGTTGTGTTGCCTTGTTTTGCCATTCACTTTTGTATTTGCATGGTGTTGCTAAATCTTACTTTCTTGATTGTTCCTTGACTTTCCTCGAACATGTGTTTATATGTACATACACACATATTCAAAGAATCTCATGCCAACCGAAGAGACAAAAGAACCGACCTGGCCTGGCGCTGGTGTCGTCCGATTCGTGGCAGCAACTGGCGCCAGCCCAGGCATCAAAGCGCTGGGCTTTACTTCGGGTGTTTTCCATGTGGAGTATTTTGGATGCAGCTGGGTAGGCGAAGGCGATGTCATGGGCCGGCAAGTGCTGCCCAGGGTGGAATATCTTGGAATCAGTGCTCGTTTCAGTTCTGAGGTATAGTGATGAGTGATTTGAACATTGTTGAAACATTAGTAATGAATATTAATGAATGTTCAATCCCTGCTTGGAAAGCGGATTCCACTTGACACAGATATACATTTGTGACAGGTGCCTCAAGCACCAGCTAGATCGAATTGGCCCAGCAGATTCCTAAAGTGTTGGTGCTGTAGTTACATCTCGCACAATTTTACATAATTTATAGCATCCAAATACAGCCAATATTATTAGCTCAAACGAATGCACCATAAGTTTGGAATGAATTGGCCGAATAAAGGAGATAGATGGACAACCACCAACAGCGGTCATCAGAAATCGTGCGCTGGTGGTAAAGATTTCTCCCCGTTTGGTTTCCCAACATGAAGGGGAGCCCCAGCTATCTTTATGTCAGCAGTGGGAAGCTTGGAACTCTGAGGGTGGAACCTTTTGTCCCGTGCACCCGTACCATTCACCTGCAAAGATCACCCATTTCAATTGACAATTCTTCATGTTTCCTACATGTCATGATATGTCATGATATGTCTATGTATTTCCATATATTTCCATATATTTCCATTCTTGGGTAAGGTTGGGTACATCCCCGGTTGCCACTAATAGCGCGACGGCAAAAAAAATTGCCGCTTGGATCCACCGAGGTGCAAATATACATCGCACGGGCCACATTTAATCGAGGTCTGGGTGTTTTGTTCGGGGGATCTCTGGGTGTTTTGGAGGAGTTTCCTACAGGTTTTGCATTTTTTGGTTTTGCTGATTCAGTGATTCCAACAGTTTTTTTTTGTGGGGACCCCAAATCGATATGTTTCCCCGTAAAGAATAACCCAACAATGCTCCACCATATTTTAGACTGGTTGTCCTCACTGGCCAATACATGTAGGAGGGGTTGAAGCCACTTTGAACAGGAAGACTGGAGAAGGATCACCATCCAAGAAAAGGGCATTCGGATGAAAATGGTAGGTATGAGAGGACCTTTTTTTTTGCGCGGATGCCTATATAGACATTCAGTCTGTATTTGTATAGTCATACTTGGATTTGTAGGCCTGACAACTTACCTTTGTGCAGATCAAACAATGGTCACCAATCCGCAAAACATCATCGGCCCGGACAAGACTGACTGCGGGGCATGTACTTACACACCTTGGACGATCGCGAGGAGTAAAAAGTGCATATACGAGACACACCAATCATATATATATATATAGCATTGTTGTTGATAATTATCCCGATTCCATAATCCCATACTTGGGGATGACATCCATTCCTATTCACCGCAGGTGAATGCGCGCATGGGTGGAGGCGCCTCCACGGGATTGGGTCCCTTTCCAGTTGTGATTTACAATCAGCTTTAGGATTCACCCAGGATCAAGCCCAATTGGGATCCCAATAGGGTAGGTCTTCACATGTCTTCACATGTCTTCACAATGGTCGACCGTGTATGGTTTGATGTTGGAGGTCTAGCAGAATTTTAGCAAGTTCACGAATGTTCCCACCATCTCCATGTGACCTCGGCGCCGTGGCAGGTCAAGTTCACGAATGCAATCGACTCACCTGGGGGGTATGCCTAGTGGAGGAGCTCCCAAGGGATCCCCTTTGGGATCAAACTATGGAATCTACCCAAAATATCCCAGAATGGAATTTTCAAAACTTTGTACCTCTGGAATATATTCATAACATTTCATAACTGTTTCTGGCAGATTCTCCAATCTGCCAGGTGCTTTTTCAGGCTGATTCAAGAAATCGTATGTGGATCTCTATTGAGGCCTCCTTCTACGACCTGCACATTTGCAGATTTTTGTGATCAACTCCAAGATGTTTCACATATTTTCACATCCAATGACCGGGTCTGAAACAGAATGGAACGGCAGGAGACCTTGAATTGTGCCTTGGGCATCCCGTCCAGACCCTTGGCCTGGGACCTTGGGGACCTTGTGATCAATCCATTGCCAATGAAAAGGGGCTACCCTCTGGTAAACTAACAGTTTGCTATTGAAAATGGTCATAGAAATAGTGAGTTTTCCCATTAAACATGGTGATTTTCTATAGTTATGTAAACGTTTACCAGAGGCTATGCTGGCTATGCTCACCATTCGCTGCTATGTTGGGAAGTGACTTGGCTAACCACCAAGCAGCCACCAAGCGTCGCAGCGTCTCAAGGTGCCCAGGGAACCGGTCTCTGGCACTGCCTATTGCTACGCCTTGCTGGCGAAGTTCAAAAAAACATCATGATGGTGGATGAATGAAGAAACTGGTGAATATGCCTGGAAAAGGAATTGATTGTAGGTGTAAAACTCAAGAACTCAAGAGTTTTGGGGCGAAGGGCCTAACTGCCGGCAAATTTGGAAACTAATGTTTTTTATATTCATTTGTTTGATTGTGTTGAAAGTGTCCGAGAAAAATGCAACCCATGCCAATTTGGGTTGATGCTCTTCTACAAGGTGGTGCCCCATAGTTAGCTAAGTTGGTTTATAGCTCCCATAACTATGGTTTATGGCAGATATAAGTATAGTTAATGGGGTTTATAAACCAACTTATAACTGGGGGCACCACCTTGTAGTATGTTCTGGCCATGGAATTCTCAGCTCTATTCGCCTTGGGCCGCCGGGTTTCCCCATCTTCCGGGGCCGTCCCCAGCTTCTGATCGTGACAGGTCAATGCTGGCAAATCCGGAACCGTCACAGACATGAGCAAATTAGAGGTCCCTAGGGCCTGGGTTCTCCACCTTGGGGTTTCTGTGAGACCAAGTATTCAAGTGATATTCAAGTGTATATAGGTCCAAATAGTGATGAACTTGCAGATGTTACATATGTGTTTTCCTTAAAATGGTGTTATCCGAAGAGTTGGACTTCAGATTCTCTTTCAAGAAATTACTATATATATATATATTATGTATCAATTAGTTATATATCAATATACGACTTGTGAGATCACCTGCATTCCAATACCACCTTTGAAAAAAATCACATGCTCCAACTCACACCAGCCACATGCCATGGCAGCCACGGCAGCAGGATTTGTTGAAGAGAGAGAATGTGGTGTGGGCCAAGCCATTGACTAAGGTAGGTGCCAAGGCGCGTTCCTCGGAGCAGTTTTCTGAAAGGGTGGAGGATCATCATCGACCACCAACAAGATCTAACAGTGTGGCTGCATGCCACTGAGGTGTACTTGGCGATTGGCTAGTCTTTTTGTCAGTGTAGTATGTGGAACCATCCACTAGCCATCCATGCAACAAGAAAAACCATCCGCACAAAGCTGGTTGGTGGATTGAAAACCAGATGTTCAGACAAATTAAGTTCCATCCCCTCAACATTTTTTTCAGTGGGTTGGTTCAACAACCATGAACCATCAGCTGCTAGGCAGTAGGCCCTGCCGATGGACTTCCAACTTGGTTGTGAGGGACCAAGCCAAAGCCGTGCCATTTTCAAGCCATGGCAGCAAAAAAGATGTTAGGAGGACCTTGTGGCCACAACATGTTGATTCTATAATATTACGTGTAGGTTTTCAATGGTTAACCATAGGAATGGCCTGAGAAATCAGGTTATTTAACGACTGTTTCACTTTCAGGTTTGGGTCCTTTAATGATTCAGATGGCAGACATGGATCGGATAGCAGGAGTAGAGTCCTTGAAGCGGCCCTGCATTGCAATTGGGTAGTTTCCAAAAAATGGAGACTTCTGTTTGATTTCCCGTTGCTTCCCGTACCACATTGATCTAAATTGTACAAAACAAAAAATACATATATACATATATACATATATACATATATACATATATATATATACATATATATATATATATATACATATATATATATATATATACATATATATATACATATATATATATATACATATATATATACACATACATATATATATATATACATATACACTGCAGGTTTATGTTATTATGTAGATATACATTATGTAGATATACGTTAGTCCTTTGGACTTCCTTAATATCATACACCACCAAAAATTGGCTCACCTCCCCTTCCGAGGTGTGACCTCTTCGTCAGAGGCAAAACTGCGAAGGATGCCTTGGACTACCTTCAGGTGCCCCATGTTGAAAGGAGATGCGTCGTGCCTTGTCATTCCCAGAAAGATAGAAACGTTTTTCCATAATTATCCACACGGATGTGATCTAATTTGATGGCTTACTTTTCTATCTTTTTGGATGGTTGCTATATTCTGTGTCTTGTAGTGGAATCTATGGAATAATGAAATGCAATATGAATCAATGTTTCATATGTGCATATATAGATGTGTATGTATCTAGAACTTCTGAAATGTATAGAAGACATGGAACATGTGGCATGCACAACACCTTGATGTAGGGAATTATGGATGGAGATGGGTCCAACTTCAGTCTTTGGTGCTGTAGCCTGGAGTTGCAGCCGAGCTCCAAGTGATGATGGTACCATCAATAATTGGTGGGGACATCTCCCTGATTTTATATATAATATACTATGTAAATGTATAGGAACCACCAAACAGATGGAAAAGTAAAGAAACATGTATCACTGATATATATATATATATAAATAGAGATAGATAGATAGATAGATAGATAGATAGATAGATAGATAGATAGTAGACACAGCCTCTATAGGCCAGATTCTTTTCACTGGAATTCTGGAAGTCGCGCCCTGGCCTTGCCAACAGGCCATTGAGAAGGAGAATCCAGTGGTGGTCGGAGGACCCAAAGCGGACAGTGGTTGAAACACCCCGAAGTGCTGGTAGATTTTAGGGACCAGGATATGATGATGGTGGTGGTGGTGATGATGATGATGATGGTGGTGGTGATGATGATGATGATGATTTTTGGATGTTCGTATGTTCTGATGTTCTGATTTTGATTGGTGCCAGCCAGTCTCTTACCATCTGTAAGACCAGGTGCATAAATCACTGAAGCCAGCTGATATTCTACGCAATGTAGTGGGTATGCAGCCCGAATGGAGGGTTTTGGAGCTGTAAGAATGTCACCAGCGCGGCCAGCGCGGGGAAAGTTGTTATAAAACTGTCGCACGATACTCACAGATAATTATTCAACATATCTTATCATGTGACGAACACACCTGAGTGAAGTGGCTTTATCTGAAAATAGAATACCCCATTCCATCCATTGGGCAATCATCAAGTTTCCCTTGTTTTCCCAATGAAAACAGCCATTTTTGGGGGTATACCCGGTATACATCGATAGGCTCAGCCCAACCCAGCAGCCTGCTGCCCTAGGTTGCAGCCTGAGATGGCTGGGCAGCCAAGTTTGACCCATACCTGGTCCATTACTCTACGGATCTTCCGTATATCATGTATGTAATTGATTTGTAATTGTATATATGCAGATATGCGTACCTGATCATGTGTGTAACTATGCAAGCAATATCTATAATGTTTGCACCCGATTAGTGTCCTGGTACCCTATTGTGAGAACTTTCTTGCTCCTAATTCAGTCACATGCAAATTGTTGGGGGGGAACTCTATTGTGAGATTTTTTTCCAGATGAGATTTTTTTCCAGATTTTTTTTTCATTTTCTTTTTCCAAATGCTTTAACTTGTTTTAAAAAAATATGTTTTCTAATTAATTATTTATGTTTATTAAATTTTTAATTTTATTTTAAATGCCTTATTGAACCCTTATTAAAAAACAGCATCCAGACAATTTTTCAAAGGGGTACCTCATGAGTGGCTCAGTTACTCAATAATATAATTGTTTGGATGGTACTCTATTGTGAGCACCAACTTTTGGGATTGAAAAAAAAACAAAACCCTTTCTCCACCTTTCTTTGGGTAAAGCTGGCCCTTTCACTTTAGAAAGCCATAGTTGTGTTAAAGCTTTAAAATGCAAGGCTTTCCAAATAATTAGATGCCTTATTAAACCCTTATTAAAAAACAGCACTCAGACAATTTTTCAAGGGGGTACCTCATGAGTGGCTCAGTTACTCAATAATATAATTGTTTGGATGGTACTCTATTGTGAGCACCAACTTTTGGGAGTGAAAAAAAAAACAAAACCCTTTCTCCACCTTTCTTTGGGTAAAGCTGGTCCTTTTACTTTAGAAAGCCATATTTATGTTAAAGCTTTAAAATGCAAGGTTTCCCAAGTAATTAGATGCCTTATTAAACCCTTATTAAAAAACAGCACTCAGACAATTTTTCAAGGGGGTACCTCATGAGTGGCTCAGTTACTCAATAATATAATTGTTTGGATGGTACTCTATTGTGAGCACCAACTTTTGGGAGTGAAAAAAAAACAAAACCCTTTCTCCACCTTTCTTTGGGTAAAGCTGGTCCTTTTACTTTAGAAAACCATATTTGTGTTCAAACTTTAAAATGCAAGGTTTCCCAAATAATTAGATGCCTTATTAAACCCTTATTTAAAAACAGCACTCAGACAATTTTTCAAGGGGGTACCTCATGAGTGGCTCAGTTACTCAATAATATAATTGTTTGGATGGTACTCTATTGTGAGCACCAACTTTTGGGAGTGAAAAAAAAACAACAAAACCCTTTCTCCACCTTTCTTTGGGTAAAGCTGGTACTTTCACTTTAGAAAACCATATTTGTGTTCAAGCTTTAAAATGCAAGGTTTCCCAAATAATTAGATGCCTTATTAAACCCTTATTAAAAAACAGCACTCAGACAATTTTTCAAGGGGGTACCTCATGAGTGGCTCAGTTACTCAATAATATGAATGTTTGGATGGTACTCTATTGTGCCAAGCAACTTTTGGGGTTGAAAAAAATCAAAAACCTTCTCCACCTTTCTTTGAGTAAAGCTGGTCCATTTACTTTAGAAAGCCATATTTGTGTTAAATCTTGAAAATGCAAGGTTTTCCAAACAATTAGATGCCTTATTAAACCCTTATTAAAAAACAGCACCCAGACAATTTTTCAAGGGGTAACCTCATGAGTGGCCCAGTTACTCAATAATATGAATGTTTGTATGGTACTCTATTGTGCCAAGCAACTTTTGGGGTTGAAAAAAATCAAAAACCTTCTCCACCTTTCTTTGAGTAAAGCTGGTCCATTTACTTTAGAAAGCCATATTTGTATTCAAGCTTTAAAATGCAAGGTTTTCCAAATAATTAGATGCCTTATTAAACCCTTATTAAAAAACAGCACCCAAACAATTTTTCAAGGTGGTACCCCATGAGTGGCTGAGTTACTCAATAATATGAATGTTTGGATGGTACTCTATTGTGCCCAACAACTTTTGGGGTTGAAAAAAAATCAAAAAACACTTTCTCCACCTTTCTTTGAGTAAAGCTGGTCCATTTACTTTAGGAAACCATACTTGTATTAAAGCTTTAAAATACAAGGTTTTCCAAATAATTAGATGCCTTATTAAACCCTTATTAAAAAAACAGCACCCAAACAATTTTTCAAGGTGGTACCCCATGAGTGGCTCAGTTACTCAATAATATGAATGTTTGGATGGTACTCTATTGTGCCCAACAACTTTTGGGGTTGAAAAAAAATCAAAAACCTTCTCCACCTTTCTTTGAGTAAAGCTGGTCCATTTACTTTAGGAAACCATATTTGTATTAAAGCTTTAAAATGCAAGGTTTTCCAAATAATTAGATGCCTTATTAAACCCTTATTAAAAAACAGCATCCAAACAATTTTTCAAAGGGGTACCTCATGAGTGGCTCAGTTACTCAATAATATAATTGTTTGGATGGTACTCTATTGTGAGCACCAACTTTTGGGAGTGAAATCAATTGAAAGTAAATTAAAAGTAACTTGAAAGTAAATTGAAAGTAAATTGAAATCAATTGAAAGTAAATTAAAAGTAAATTGAAATCAATTGAAAGTAAATTAATTAATTAAAAGTAAATTGAAATCAATTGAAAGTAAATGGAAATCAATTGAAAGTAAATTGAAATCCTTTCTTAATTTGATTGACCAAAAAATGTTGAGGGGGGGCAAAAAAAAGTGCGAGTTATAGAGTATCCTCAAATTGTTTGGGGGGGGGGGGCCCCTCACACTAATCAGATGCAAACATTAATAAATTATAGTTAGATATTCTATAGATTGGCCAACGGACATGGTTCTCTTATCAAGATTCTTCATGATGGGCTTGGCCCTTCCCCATGAACCAGAGGATGTCCATCTCTCACATGTAGCGCGACATAACCAGCAACAACTGGAATATGAAGATATCTAAGATAACCAATCAAAGTGGGGTCAAGTAGCAACTACTGAACTGGGGTGCAACGGGTGATCGTGCAATCTATAACCTGAATAAATGCGGATATAACAATATCATACAATATCGTACTGACCTTTGAAACTTTGACATGTTTTCGCTCCGTGGTTCACTAGCTAGGTGCAGCACTTCTTTTTGATTGGGCCAAGCAGCAAATGTGAGTCCACCGTCATTTCCAGCGCCCCATGGAAGTTCAACTAATTTGAAGGGCCAGAAGCATACAGGATTTCCGCTCCTGCAACAAACAACTGAAAGAAACCAGCAATTCTCAATCCATAAACTATCATTTATATTATTAGGCTTCACACCTTTTCCAAACACCCCAGCAAGCTTTTATTACTCCCGTGCAGGCGCGTGAGGGACGCGCGTCCGTGCAGCTCAGTTGAGCGTTTTGAACTTGCAGCTTTTTGATCTACTTTCGATTCACCAAAAATCGTCATATTCAGCAATCACCAAATCACAACCAGCTTTCTGGTGCCTTAGCGCCTTGATATTTGAAACCAAATGATACCAAATACCTTCAGCCCGTTGGGGCAGCTGCAAATCAGCATCGGCTGTATCACCGCGGATCGGGTAAGCATTCATGCTTGTCCATTCCATGGCCATGACTTAAATCCACAACAATTCAAGAGGTAGTATGGCAATGGGGTGGAGCCCTTATTTTTCCTACCTCGATATTTAATTATTCCCAATCGATTAAAAATACATCTAAAAAACAGTGATATCATAATAGTTCAAATCATTATTATATAATCGAAATATATACATAATAAGGACAATATGAAAATATGCCACCAATAGTACAATGCGGTGGCGGGAATTTCAAAAATAGGAAACCTATAGGTAACAAAACAAATTGACGGACCGAAAGGAAATTAAAATTATGTGTTGTTTTTCCTTATATTTCTATTTTTTTTTGTTTATTTTTCTCTTTATTTATCTACCTATTTATATCTATAATTTTTATATTAAAAAAAAAATATTAACATATCCCCCCCCTTTAACCCTGGAATATTTGGGGGGGGGTAAGGCAAGAAATTTCTGAAAAATATTTTACCTGACCATATGAAATATACTCCCCCCCCCACATGTTTTTTGGGCTTCGAAAAGATATGGGGGGGGGGTCCTCCGGATGCAACATTTTTAGCCCAGAAATGGTATGGCACACCCTTTTATAACGTACATACATACATTTATACATTTATACTTTCATACATTCATATATAGAAATATATATATATTATATATACACATAATTACACATAGAAAAATGCAACGGTGAAATTTTTGAGGGGGGGTAGTTGCAAAACCATGGTATTTTATAGTTCTAGCAGGGTCCCCCCTTAAAAAAATCCATTGCCAAGGCTCGAGGAGCCCCTTTATGTTTCTTACCCCGAAATATAAGGGTGAAATTTTTGAGGGGGGGTAGTTGCAAAACCATGGTATTTTACAGTTCTAGCAGGGTCCCCCCCTAAAAAAATTACCTTTTTAGTCCTTACTCGGGTAGGGCCGACGCGTAAGCCATATAATTAGGTAAATGGATGTAAATGGTAACTGCTAATTTCCAAGAAAATAAATAAGAGAATGAATTTGCCAAACATGTTTCAGAGCTTGACATTCAGCCTTGAATTTAACCAGGCCCTGGAGAGACCATTATAAACCAGAAATTTTTAGCTGAAATATTT
>CAMXCT020001668.1:67898-90335 GCA_947184155.2 Cladocopium goreaui | reverse complement strand
TTTTTTGTACATATTTACTTGTGATTATATTATAGTTCAAATGTAGATCATATCTAAATCCGCCCACACCGCTTTGGCGGTGAAGGCGTGCTTATTGGGGGGCAACAGCAACACTAAATGCTCAATGACATTTGTTAATATAGCAGTCGCTATATCAACTTTAGCTGGGGGGGGGCCCAAAAACGGTTTCGCACCGAGACCAGACCCCAAAAACGGTTTCGCACCGAGACCAGA
Organism: Cladocopium goreaui; assembly: GCA_947184155.2. Lineage (NCBI taxonomy): Eukaryota > Dinophyceae > Suessiales > Symbiodiniaceae > Cladocopium > Cladocopium goreaui. Next base: position 90,101 of record CAMXCT020001668.1, on the reverse strand, counting down.
ATACGGTGGTGTTTTCGACATTTTTCGAGGATTTTTGGGTGTCTGAGCGCAAGAGGGTATTGAAATGGAATTTTGGGTCATTTTGGTAGCTTTCCGGCAATGGAAAAACGGCCAAAAATGAAAAAAACATTGTACATAGCAAGATTTCGCAGGGTTTTTGGATGCCAGAGCATTGAAAACACTGCAAAAACAAGTGTTTTGGACTGACGTTATAGCAAAAAACGTGTAAATTACCGTATGCTTGACTGGAAACATTACAAAAACACTGTCAAAAGCAATGTTTTGGAAGGATTTACTGCCTTTATGGCAAAAAACGTGTAGATTACCGTCTGTTTGACTGGAAACATTGGAAAAACACTGTCAAAAACAATGTTTTGGAAGGATTTCTTATTGAAACTTCTTAGCTTGAAGAGCCCCCACGGGGGAAAACCACCCTTAGCCCCTCTCACGGACCGAAATAAACCTGCGGTGTGGGCGGCCACCCCACGCGAAGCGGGGTGAATATGATGTTGATATATATATATATATTATAGTTAGTTATTATAAATATATATATATGATATTATATAGTATTATATAAATATATTATATAGTTATAGATTATATGATTATAGTTATATATATACAGAATTATATATACATGTTATAATAGATGGTTCTGATCATGAATTATCATGTACGAAAATGTGTCCACTGTTGTTTCCATTTGTGTTTGATGCGTTTTCCAGCCCCAATGGTCCCCAGGTGAGCTCTGGCGCTCTGGTCCAAGGCCATGCTTTGAGGGGTTCATTGCACCTGGCACATCGTAGGTACATAATGTCATTGTAAACCCATGGTAAAGCCATTAGAAGCCAATAACAAACCTCTATTGGGAGTAGTTTATCATTGGGTTTACCACATGAATCAGAAAATGTGGGAAGATTGACATGAATGGAGGTGTATATAGCGAGAAGTTGCCCTTTTTCGTGTTGGTTTGGGAATAGAAAGTCACTATGCCAGGGATAATGGGAATCATTAGGAGAGATGGCGGTGTTTGTGGTGACATAGAAACTTTGGCGGGCACTCCAAAAGGTCAACATGAATTTCTCTCCCAACCGAAGGACCTGTTGCCCTATTGGGTGTGGCATTGTTTATGAAGTCTTGCAGACTTTGAGGAGATTCTCTCACGTTCGAATCTGTCCAGGTCCGCTTGCTTTCAATTTACATATTTCTTTGTTTTTTCTTACATTCTTTCATTTTCCCGTTTATCTTTTTCTTTCACTGATTATCCTTTCTCCTCTCCTTGTTTACGTCTCCTTTTATCTGGACTTGGACCACCCCTAGCTCCGACCTAGCCTATTGAGAGTATCCGTAGTGGATTTGCATGATTATGCCATGTGTCCTTCCGGTTTGGGTTTTGTGGATGTCTTTGTGGACTTCGAACTGCTGGGTGGCTGTTGACCTCTTGCTGTAAGTTGGAGATTAATTTGAGGCACCAAATTTTGGCATCACTGGGTTGAACCGCGTTGACAACTTGTGTTTGGGGACCCCACAAATGCATACAAATGCCAGACATCCCCTATTCTAGTCTTATCTATTTCTTGATTTGTGCAATTTCACTGCTCTCACTTAGTGAAACTTGTCCCAACTCAATCTCTTTTGACCCCGGGCGGAAACCGCATTGTATAATATGTACATATTGATACATATTGCCGGTGTATATGTATATATATATATGTGTGTGTTATATATGCATATGTGTTGTACTTATATATATATGCGTATATATTATATACACTATGCATGTACACAATAAGATAATTGTGTATATACTCGAAATATAACTATATAAAATTATGTATATATATATATATATACAGTATACATATATAATATGTATAATATAGATAGATAGATCAAATGACACATCTAGTAACTCCATGTATGCCCATGTACCAGCACTAAATTAATCCCGACCCACCACTTGTGAGTGGTTCCGGCCCAAGCAGTTTCGGTGGGCACAGGCAGTCCAGAAAACAAAGGTCAGAATGCCAAGCAGGTGTGGCTGCAACGGTGCCAGCGGGTGTTACTGGAATAGACCTCCAAAGACTGCCAGTCGCCTGGTTCCACAAAGCAGATCAAAATGGCTCTGGTTTAACAGGGATTACTGTACCTATTCTGATTCTATTCCGTCTATCCCTTTATATTCTATATATTTCTATATGCTTACCCGTCTTGCTTATCCCCACTATCGGCTTCTAGCATTGTGCCAGTGCAATCTCCCCATGCATTTGGCATTGCCAACTCAAAATCCTGGACATGACCTTGAGATAGCTGATACATATATGTATATATGTATGAACAAATAAACAAAAAATGAAGCTATGTATATAGTGACTATGATAACTAACTAGTAGTCAGCTTTCCTCATGGTGAGTTGTGATCAGCAAAACACACTATATATATAATAGTCTCTGATAACCAATCTTTTTCCACCCTCCCGTTGCTGCAAAGCGGTAAATTGCCAGTCGGGTGTGGATCTCACAGTGCTCATGGAGCAGTTCTTGGATGGTCCCGAGGTTGACGTGGATGCCACGTGGCAACAATGGGGACATGGGGAATCTCAGCAACCAAGGGAAATCTTCGAAATATTTGGGGCGAATTTGGGGATGTGTGGAATTTGGGTATACATTGGCTATGGGATACCAGCATTGGGAATTTCATAGAATTCCTGTTTCAGAAACTGGAATCTCAGCAGATCTAGAATCCATCAAAGTTTAGCAGGAAGGAACCGGGGTAAATGGACATCATGAAGATAGATGGCACCACTTACCGATGGATTCCTTTCTAAGGGCTTGGTTTTATTGGGAATTGTTGGAGGAACATGAGGAGGATGGGAATCACACCTGGCACCCCAACAAATGGGTGAACTTACAACGACCTCACAACCACCTTGCTAGAAATGATGGACAACAATAAGGACGTCCCAGCATGGGTGAACTTTAGAGTTTTGTGAAGTTTGCTGCCAAACCGGGGTGAAAATGCAGAGTCATGCTATAAAAACGGTATGTCCCCCAGCGGCTTGGTGATGGGAAAACGCTCAAAATTAGACAAGTAGAGGCTTCAATACATGGCCAAATCCTGGGTCACCGAGGTCGTCATGTCCGAAGGCCGGCAGAGGGAAAGATTGGGGTGGATCTGGGGGTGGCTCAAAATGAATGACCCCTGAATTTGGATGTTTAAAGTGAAAAATAAACAAAAGAGATTGTGTGGGTCCATAACCGAAATTTTGGGCACACATGGGTGATATAACCAGAGCATATCAAAGGAATTGTTGGCTTTTAATCCAGTTTCTGGTACCCACGTCCGACCAATTCCCAACAAAGCTGGGCAACTTAAGAATCTTGAGTTCAGAACCTGGCCTGGTCTGGAGCGCTTTTACAGATGTTTAACATGGTACTAGATGGTACTGGCATGATCCTTGGGAGTTAGTAGATGATCAGTAAGTCAGTAAGTGGGGTGCAACCCCTTGTACCTGGGATATTCTCAGGGTGCACCCCAGGTACTTTGCATATGCTGTACTAATTCTAGGAGTCAATCATCATTTGATTAATTGTCACAGTATGGGACCAACCTCAATTGGCTCAAGAGTGTTGAAGCTCACAACCCGCCGAGTGACGAATCATTGCACCAGACGCGATGTCATTGGGTGCGAAGGAGCTGCTGGATGCTTCATTGATTTATTCCTATGTGTGCCATGGTCGGAACTGGTAGTATTTGAACGTACATTTGGTTTTGGTATTCTCTTACTGATCTTACTGTACCCTCTGGGGGCACGCAACCTTCAAATAATTTCCATATTGTCCTATGCATTTTTGCAGCGTGACTTCAGACTTCGCGGAACTGGAAACTGCAGTTTGAATCCCACTTATCATCTCTTATATTAGCTATGTAGTAGGCTGTGGAATTCTCATCAATGATCATCAACACTCATATCTACACTATCAGCCTGGGTTGACTAGTGATATGTTGGGGCTGTGTGATATCAATCGGCAAACTTACCCCCGTGAAACCAAGGCTTGCTGCCATGGTCCTCTTGGGTGGTGTGATCGGTTTTATCAAGGCCAAGAGCAAAGCGTCGCTGATCGCAGCTGGGCATGGGGATGGCGAGGGATGGCGGGATGGGTGAAGGTGATGGAACTACAGTATATTATATATATATACACCCTCTGGTCATTTAACATAGCCATGGAAAATGGCCCATTTATAGATGGTTTACCTATTAAAAATGGTGATTTTCCATGGCTATGTTAAATAACCAAATGGTATATAATATCACCACCCCTTGAAGGCTACTTTTCAGGGGGGGACCGTACCAAAATGTAAGGTACATTTTTTGGAACCCCCCCTTAAATGTAAAATTGGTCGCCGAACGTCTCCCAGGTGTTGTTTTTGTGGAGAAGGTCTTGTAAGCTTACATTTTCAAGGCCCCCCTCAAAAACACCTTGAAAAATGTAGCTTACATTTTGGGTACGTCCCCCCTGGATCCCCTCCCCTTAAAACGACCGATTACATAATATATATTATAATACAACAATATATATATATATATATACATAATCACCACCCTTTTCGTGGGGTGTAAGCATGGGGGATTCTAAAAAATATAAGCAACAATTTTGACCCCTTCGTATTTTTTCCCGATGGGGACGGTATGTATGTTAGACCCCCCAGTCAAAAACCGAGCCCCGGAAGATTTCCTGTACATTTGGAGGGGGGGTCGAAAGTCCGTAATTAATAGATACGCCCCGCCGTACTCTACGGATAGTGGGGGGGAAGATAAAAATTGTTAAATGTCCGCAAGCAGTTTGTAAACTGTTTGTGAGGTGTCTTTGTGGGGATGTAATCAACCTATGTCTGAGGTCCATAGTTCCTTGCAGAAAGTGCTCGAAAAAGAAGGTAAAACTAAGATAGAAACATGTAACCAGCCTACACCTGAGGATAAATCATGATTTAAGATTAACAAACTTGAAACCTCGCACAAAATATAAAACACCAGTTCAGCACCTAAATGATCTCAAATGGACCTCAAATGGACCTCAAATGGACCTCATGAAACTTTATGGGGTCCCCATGTTAAGCCCCCTTTATGTACCTACATGATTGTCTTAGTTACAGCTGCATTCCATTGTTCTCCAGGTAGGAGGTAAATTTGAAGACCTTCAACATCTCATTTACTTGAAGTTCAAGGATTTTCCAGTAACTTGCAAGGAATAATATACCTTCTATACCTCTATGTTACATGTGGAAATGATAAAAAAGGTGCAGAAAAGGTGTAGAATTTTTTGGACATACCAAGCAATCGGGGTCCTACACTCTTTTAGTTTGCATTTTTGATTTTCTGCAATTCTGCAGCTATGCAGACCTTCACACTATAATTGTTACATTTGTTTTCATTTTCTTGCATGTGTTTTTCAAAAATGCAATCTTACATTTTGAACGCCCCCCTGCGCTTTTTAAGAAAATAAATATATAAAATCCCGTAAAGAATGAGGGGACCTACTAAAAGGAAATTTTGCAAATAGAACGTAGTTATAAAAATAAATGCTTGCTGACATTTATCAGGCCCCCCTCCCTCAAAAACATCTAAATTATGTCTTGCAATTTGGGTACGTCCCCCCTAAAAGGGTAGTTATTATATATATTATATATATGTGTATATACACACATGCAAATTATATATACGGAGCCATGGAGAGATAGAAAGTTGATGAACATTCTTTAACACCTCAAATAATTGATGCACAGTCAAAATCAGATGCTTTGCTGAAGTAGAAAAGATCTGATGTGCGGTTGTTTTGGAGCCCAAAGCTTGAGCCGGTTGTATTTCTCCGTCCACTTTCCTGAAAATTGTGACTCAAGTTACAGTAATATACTCACATTTTGGATTGGCACATAGGTGTGCGATGGTGTGCGCACTTCTGCCATCTCCAGTACAGCCACAATCGTACCTATCAATATACATGACTTGCACATACACGGCACAGAACAGTTACTGTATGTTACTGTATTTTGCAATGTACAGTATCTATGTGATTGATTGTAGAAAGGCTTGAGAAAGTAGTGATACGCGACCACAGCCGAACCCAGTGTTTTTGGATGTTTTTGGGTACCCAAGTTCCAGCGCAACGGCCCTAAGGCAAGCACTTGCGTTGCAATCGCCATTTTGGCGCTGGATTACGTGACCCTGAAGGTGGGTGAACTAACGGTGGGCCAATGAATTCCACCTGTAAAACAATGCTAAAGACCAAGGGGTTGTGCTTGGAAGTGTTTCGAAAACTGGTTAGCATCATAAACAGATTGTGAATATGTTGTGTGGCTCCTTGGGAAATGAATTCTAGTGTCCATGTGGTTCGTACTCATATAGCTGGAGAGAAGTGGTGTTTATGAATGTTCATCCACCCCAAAATGGAAAATCATACGTAGACCAGTCCCCAAATCAGGAATTATAGGAATTGCTAATGAAAACAGTGGTGAATGACACCTGTGTCAGATGTTGAAGCCGGTAAATGACGTGTGGAAAAGTTCAGGTCAGCTGTATCTATGGCCAAAGTTTGCAAATAGCTCTCAGCATCTCTCTGATGCTGGGCTGCGTATGTTGAAGTTTTTGGGCCGAGTCAGGTGTGGGCTATCTGAAAGTGATAGATAATGACCAAAACATGTTACCAATCCTAGACAATATCCCATTCCCATCAATATGTCCGATATATGAAATATGGACTAAATATGGTACTGTACCATCCCAATCAATGTCAATGAATAATATCTCAATCAATATTTCAAATTTCCAGATCCTGGGGGCGATATTGTACTTTCCAACGAGAATGCAAAGACGCAACCCAGATTTGGATCTCCCCAAGCTCCGGAGCCCCAGGACCTTGATGTTCCGAGGGAAGTACCAAGCTTCAGGGAAGGACTTGGAAGAACCCCTGGCAGGAGCTCCCAAGAGGATCCTCAACCGGCTGAAAAGGGGGCGTTACTAACGAGCCCGCTATGGCTGAAACCACCAAAACCAACCAAGATTATATACAAGACTTTGTTTTGCCTGCAAAAATGGAAATGAATCCGTACATGACGGGAGATGATGGGAGCTTTAGAAGCAAGCAATGGGATGCGTGAGCCACCAAGAAGTGGGGAAAACTATATAGACACTGGTCCATTTGTTTGATATTTGTATACTTTGTTTCAAGCTGGTAAAGTCTTCAGTTGAGCGTTGATGTGACCTGTTTTTCACGGGGTTGAGACCATCAACTACTTTCTTGTCGCTGGGCCGCTGGGCCTGCTGATTTCCTGAGGAAATTCATGCCCTTCGGACTGCTGACCATGATGTGACCTGACAGCCAATACTTGGCGACGGCGCCTGTTGGATTTGAGTCGCCACTACACGGGAATCCCAGGACCAGAATCATTGGGCCCATGTGTATTTTTAGGCTGACTCCACCCCCGAGATCAAATTGGTGAGTCACGCAGACCACAGCCGCCTAGTTCAAATTTCCGACTAGTGCACAATATGATATCAATATGATATGCTTATCTCATTGCAACCTTCCTGCACCAAGAGAAGGACTGCTTATGAGTTGGGGCTGGCTTGGGGTGTGTGGGATAGGCAACGCCTCTAGGATGAAGCGATTTTTTTCATGGAGACTGATGCCGAAAAATCAGCATGTACACAACAATAGACTTCGCTTTGACAACGTACATTATAATGTATATATACATGTATATACATCCCGGCGGGTTGTTTATCGAACCCACGTTTTCAATGTTTGCAGTCTTCGTCATTGATTTTTTACCACAAATCACAGTGGTTTTGCATTTCCCTGAAAGTGCAAATTCCTTAAAAAGTACGCGCGTACTTTTGAGTGGAAATGTCAAAAACCTCAGCGGCGCTCTCATTTTTTCTGCGCTAAGTGGTCTTGACAATCTGTGCAAGACGAATAACAGCAGCGTAGCATCAAATATGTGAGGAAGTGCAAGACGACATACAAGAGCGTAGCATCATATATGTGAGGAAGTGCAAGAAGAATTACAGCAGCGTAGCATCATATATGTGAGGAAGTGCAAGACGACATACAATAGCGTAGCATCATATATGTGAGGAAGTGCAAGACGACATACAAGAGCGTAGCATCATATATGTGAGGAAGTGTAAATGAACGTTATCATCCCACCCCACCCCACCCCACCCCACACAATAACGTAGCATCATATATGCGAGGAAGTGCAAGACGACATACAATAGCGTAGCATCATATATGTGAGGAAGTGCAAGAGGACATACAATAGCGTAGCATCATATATGTGAGGAAGTGCAAGACGACATACAAGAGCGTAGCATCATATATGTGAGGAAGTGCAAGACGACATACAAGAGCGTAGCATCATATATGTGAGGAAGTGCAAGACGAATAACAGCAGCGTAGCATCATATATGTGAGGAAGTGCAAATGAACGTTATCATCCCACCCCACCCCACCCCGCCCCACCCCACCCCGTTAACCCCATGATAAAAACATGCAAAACGCTGATTCGGTTTTCAACCCGTAGGCATATACATGTATATTACATGTATATACATTGTTACAGTGCAATGATATATGATGTACGTGCATACACACTTTGCCGTGTCTCCGTACAATTTTCTACATGATATGGGCTTATTTTGAGACTCTTTCGCTCTTTAGTTTCCACCAGAGCCGGTCGCCAGGTGTGCTTTTTCGGTTGCGCTTCTTGGTTGCAGTTGGTTGCATCACCTGTGATTCCAAATCCTGCTGCCCCCCACAGGCAGCTGCTGGGGCGATCATACTAAGTAATTATAGAAAATACTATACGTATAATAATGATATTGTGGTTGCAGATCCATTCTTCTTGATCAACATCCTCGTGTTTCTTTTGCGTTAATTTCTTGGTTATGCACACATCCATATGTTAGTAGGATGTTGTAGGTTCTCCTGAGTGAAATCGTAAGGTTTTTTGAAACATATGTCACATATGTCTCACATGCTATCCTGTGCTACAGATCATCTTGTGGCAATAACGGTATCACTAGGCACAACTTGACATGGCGTGCAAGGTTGACATCTTGCGCTGTGTACTACAAAGTGAAAGATTGAGTCGTGACAGTCGAGAGATAGTCGGATAGTCTTGCCATGTCTTGCCACATGCACATCACGTGATGACGGATGATGACGGTTTTCAAGACATTTCAAGACATGTCAAGACTCAACTTCTTTACTCTTCAGGCTTTGAAAGTCGTTGTTGGAACTTGGAACTGTTGTTTTCTTGTTTTTCAAGTGATGATGGCAATTTGTATGACCTTGTGAAATGCTGTACTTCCGTCCAGCTGGTGTAGCTGGAAGGCAGAAAGATGCAGAAAGTGAATATATTTTTGTCTCAGCGTTCAGGTCCTAAATTTTGGACCGGATCTTAGTTTCAAAGGACTAAGTGCCTTTTATCGAACGGCAAAGGCCTGGAGAAAAAAACCGGGGAAAATCCATGGGTGTTCTTTACTCGTCACTTGGGAATTCGGGAGGCCCCGTTTGCAGAACAAATAACAACAAATAAGATATATCCACATATTATACATTATATATATATGTCTATATATAGACTGTATTACAATTATATAATGACCTGCACCTTGATCTACCAGACAGTAGTAAGCCTTCAAAGGTGCACCACATATCTCAGCAAATGGATGGGATCTCCAGTGCGAGGTGAGCATCGCTATGCTTGCGTTTCGGACAACGGACCAACGCTGGAACCCTACTTTAACGAGCTTCTTGGCAGCCTTTACGGTGATGGTGCGAGCAGGCTGAATCAGGGCGTTAATCTTATTAATCTTACACATGCTACATTTATAGCCAACAGTTCCTAATTGGTGCTGAATATGAGTGACTGTTTTCCAGCCGAATATGAGGATGATGATCCAAAATCTTTTTTTTTTCAGGCTGAAACCATTTGAAACTTACTAGTAGTCCATGTAGTTAGTTTTATCAGCTGTGTTTTCGAGATGGGGTGGCTATATGTGATCTGTGGCGTCTATGGCATTACGCTTGGCGTAATGTTTGCGGGTTGGATTTTGTATGAGCTTCTAGTCAAATTAAATCGTCAGAGTGACATATAAGGTTTAGAGTCTTTAGCGAAGCTGTGCCAGATTTATCAGACATGGTCATCGTCCATGGAAACTGGTTCAGTAGGGAAATATGAATTCGCAACCAATCTAATTTTGCTTCCAGCTAAAATTCGAGATAGGGTGTGAATTATCCCACTACTTCCAAGAACAAAGTTAAACGTTGTCGTCCAAGTAAAGCCATGACTTTACTTAAAGACACTCATTGACTGCTGATATATATATCTACCATTTGGCCATACTAAAGGTCAAAAAAGGGTGACCTTTCCCCTGAGCCTAATCCAATCCGTAAATCAATCCTCAAAATTCTGAATAAAAATATGTGGTTTCCATGCTCAAGTTTTTCACGGGTTTTTCACTGTCTTTTCACGGGTTTTTCACGGTCGTTTCACGCACTTTTCACGCTCTGGGTTTGGAGTGGGATTTGTTTGAAACTCTGGAGTCCGGTATATATTTATACTAGTACTCATTGGGTCTGATAATGCCCAGTAAACACATGTCGCTTCCAAAGACCAAGTTAAACTTTGTCGTTGTGAAAGCCCCAGTTAAACTTTGTCGAAGACTGAGTGGGTATGTAGATGTTCGAGTCTGTATTGAATGTGTTTGTATGTGTACATAATATCCGTAGATATCCATAGAATTTCATAGATATCCATAGAATTTCATAATATCCATAGAATTCCATATATATCCATAGAATTCGATGTTTGCTTTACTAGAACTCAAAGTGCCAGGTATCTCCACATGTTTTTCATGCGTCAGGACGTGGGCGTGTTGCCCATCACTTCTTCCGAAGGCAGAACACGTTGGGAGACGGTTGGGGTTTGGGCGCCAACAAGCGGTGGTGGTTGATTGAGACATAGGTAAGTAGAGAAATGGATAGTAATAGTGATATGCTAATCTCATACTAGTGACTAGTGACTATCTGGCTAATTCCATCTATCTACCAGCTAATCAACCAGATATCATGGATTACGTTGTCAAGATAATATGGACATAGATGGATTGACAATGATTGATATAGAATGATATAGAAGGGTATACAATGGTATAGAATGGTATAATTAGAATGGTATAGAATGGTATAGAATGGTATAGAATGGTATAGAATGGTATAGAATGGTATAGAATGGTATAGAATGGTATAGAATGGTATAGCTGTACATACCACAGCACATTTGCAGCGCTTTTGCAGCATCCAAAATGATCTGTTTAGTTGATGCCTGATGGTCTCATGGGGATCCAAAAGTATCCCAAATAATATGGTGGAATATCCAGTTTCAAGATGTTTTCTAAGTAAAAAATGATGAATTTTTGATGGACTTAGATCTTGATGGGATCATGTTCATAAAATGTTTCGAATATTGGAATAGCCAGACATAGCGATTGACCAAAGGGGTCCTCCATCTAGATGGACTCCACAGGACAAGCAGGTGGCCCTCAGAGACTTGGCCGTGGAATGCTGCTTGGCAGCCATTTTATGCGCCATGCACAATTTTCTGGTTTAGTATGGGATAATGATGGTTAATGATGGTTAATGATGGTTAATGATGGTTAATGATGGTTAGTGATGGTTAATAATGGTTGATAATGGATAATAATCACTGGTTGGTGGTTTGGAACATGAATTTTATTTTCCATATATTGGCAATTTCATCATCCCAACTGACTTTCATATTTTTCAGAGGGGTTCAAACCACCAACCAGAATTACATTGACACTATAGATGTATATATAGATGATCTATTATAGATGTATTATGCATGTTCCAGATGTGGGGATGTAACATTGCATAAACCTTAGACTCTAGACCACCAGCACAGATAGGTTTGGAATTCTCTACAATGTTGTGTTGCCTTGTTTTGCCATTCACTTTTGTATTTGCATGGTGTTGCTAAATCTTACTTTCTTGATTGTTCCTTGACTTTCCTCGAAAATGTGTTTATATGTATATACATACACACATATTCAAAGAATCTCATGCCAACCGAAGAGACAAAAGAACCGACCTGGCCTGGCGCTGGTGTCGTCCGATTCGTGGCAGCAACTGGCGCCAGCCCAGGCATCAAGGCGCTGGGCTTTACTTCGGGTGTTTTCCATGTGGAGTATTTTGGATGCAGCTGGGTAGGCGAAGGCGATGTCATGGGCCGGCAAGTGCTGCCCAGGGTGGAATATCTTGGAATCAGTGCTCGTTTCAGTTCTGGGGTATAGTGATGAGTGATTTGAACATTGTTGAAACATTAGTAGTGAATATTAATGAATGTTCAATCCCTGCTTGGAAAGCGGATTCCACTTGACACAGATATACATTTGTGACAGGTGCCTCAAGCACCAGCTAGATCGAATTGGCCCAGCAGATTCCTGAAGTGTTGGTGCTGTAGTCACATCTCGCACAATTTTACATAATTTATAGCATCCAAATACAGCCAATATTATTAGCTCAAACGAATGCACCATAAGTTTGGAATGAATTGGCCGAATAAAGGAGATAGATGGACAACCACCAACGGCAGTCATCAGAAATCGTGCGCTGGTGGTAAAGATTTCTCCCCGTTTGGTTTCCCAACATGAAGGGGAGCCCCAGCTATCTTTATGTCAGCAGTGGGAAGCTTGGAACTCTGAGGGTGGAACCTTTTGTCCCGTGCACCCGTACCATTCACCTGCAAAGATCACCCATTTCAATTGACAACTCTTCATGTTTCCTACATGTCATGATATGTCATGATATGTCTATGTATTTCCATATATTTCCATATATTTCCATTCTTGGGTAAGGTTGGGTACATCCCCGGTTGCCACTAATAGCTCGACGGCAAAAAAATTGCCGCTTGGATCCACCAAGGTGCAAATATACATCGCACGGGCCACATTTAATCGAGGTCTGGGTGTTTTGTTCGGGGGATCTCTGGGTGTTTTGGAGCAGTTTCCTACAGGTTTTGCATTTTTTGGTTTTGCTGATTCAGTGATTCCAACAGTTTTTTTTTGTGGGGACCCCAAATCGATATGTTTCCCCGTAAAGAATAACCCAACAATGCTCCACCATATTTTAGACTGGTTGTCCTCACTGGCCAATACACGTAGGAGGGGTTGAAGCCACTTTGAACAGGAAGACTGGAGAAGGATCACCATCCAAGAAAAGGGCATTCGGATGAAAATGGTAGGTATGAGATGACCTTTTTTTTGCGCGGATGCCTATATAGACATTCAGTCTGTATTTGTATAGTCATACTTGGATTTGTAGGCCTGACAACTTACCTTTGTGCAGATCAAACAATGGTCACCAATCCGCAAAACATCATCGGCCTGGACAAGACTGACTGCGGGGCATGTACTTACACACCTTGGACGATCGCGAGGAGTAAAAAGTGCATATACGAGACACACCAAGCATATATATGTATATATATATATATACCCTCTGGTAAACTAACATAACTATGGAAAATCACCATTTTTAATGGGAAAATCCACTATTTCTATGGCCATTTTCAATAGCTATGTTAAATTACCAGAGGGTATATATAGCATTGTTGTTGATAATTATCCCGATTCCATAATCCCATACTTGGGGATAACATCCATTCCCTTTTATCCGCAGGTGAATGCGCGCATGGGTGGAGGCGCCTCCACGGGATTGGGTCCCTTTCCAGTGTGTTTTACAATCAGCTTTAGGATTCACCCAGGATCAAGCCCAATTGGGATCCCTAGGGTAGGTCTTCACATGTCTTCACATGTCTTCACATGTCTTCACATGTCTTCACAATGGTCTGTGTATGGTTTGATGTTGGAGGTCTAGCAGAATTTTAGCAACTTCACGAATGTTCCCACCATCAGCTCCATGTGACCCCGGCGCCGTGGCAGGTCAAGTTCACGAATGCAATCGACTCACCTGGGGGGTATGCCTAGTGGAGGAGCTCCCAAGGGATCCCCTTTGGGATCAAACTATGGAATCTACCCAAAATATCCCAGAATGGAATTTTCAAATTTTTGTACCTCTGGAATATAGTCATAACATTTCATAACTGTTTCTGGCAGATTCTCCAATCTGCCAGGTGCTTTTTCAGGCTGATTCAAGAAATTGTATGTGGATCTCTATTTTTTGACCTCCTTCTACGACCTGCACATTTGCAGATTAGTGATCAACTCCAAGATCTTTCACATCCAATGACCGGGTCTGAAACAGAACGGAACGGCAGGAGACCTTGAATTGTGCCTTGGGCATCCCGTCCAGACCCTTGGCCTGGGACCTTGTGATAAGTGGATCAATCCATTGCCAATTGATGTGGCTACCCTCTGGTAAACTAACAGTTTGCTATTGAACATGGTCATAGAAATAGTGAGTTTTCCCATTAAACATGGTGATTTTCTATAGTTATGTAAACGTTTACCAGAGGCTATGCTGGCTATGCTCACCATTCGCTTGCTATGTTGGGAAGTGACTTGGCTAACCGTTCCCAGCAATCCAAGCAGCGTCTCATCAGGTGCCCAGGGAACCGGTCTCTGGCACTGCCTATTGCTACGCCTTGCTGGCGAAGTTCAAAAAAACATCATGATGGTGGATGAATGAAGAAACTGGTGAATATGCCTGGAAAAGGAATTGATTGTAGGTGTAAAACTCAAGAACTCAAGAGTTTTGGGGCGAAGGGCCAAACTGCCGGCAAATTTGGAAACTAATGTTTTTTATATTCATTTGTTTGATTGTGTTGAAAGTGTCCGAGAAAAATGCAACCCATGCCAATTTTGGGTTGATGCTCTTCTACAAGGTGGTGCCCCATAGTTAGCTAAGTTGGTTTATAACTCCCATAACTATGGTTTATGGCAGATATAAGTATAGTTAATGGGGTTTATAAACCAACTTATAACTGGGGGGCACCACCTTGTAGTATGTTCTGGCCATGGAATTCTCAGCTCTATTCGCCTTGGGCCGCCGGGTTTCCCCATCTTCCGGGGCCGTCCCCAGCTTCTGATCGTGACAGGTCAATGCTGGCAAATCCGGAACCGTCACAGACATGAGCAAATTAGAGGTCCCTAGGGCCTGGGTTCTCCACCTTGGGGTTTCTGTGAGACCAAGTATTCAAGTGATATTCAAGTGTATATAGGTCCAAATAGTGATGAACTTGCAGATGTTACATATGTGTTTTCCTTAAAATGGTGTTATCCGAAGAGTTGGACTTCAGATTCTCTTTCAAGAAATTACTTTATATATATTATATGTATCAATTAGTTATATATCAATATACGACTTGTGAGATCACCTGCATTCCAATACCACCTTTGAAAAAAAGTCACATGCTCCAACTCACACCAGCCACATGCCATGGCAGCCACGGCAGCAGGATTTGTTGAAGAGAGAGAATGTGGTGTGGGCCAAGCCATTGACCAAGGTAGGTGCCAAGGCGCGTTCCTCGGAGCGGTGATTTTTAAGGGTGGAGGATCACCATCGACCACCAACAAGATCCAACAGTGTGGCTGCATGCCACTGAGGTGTACTTGGCGATTGGCTAGTCTTTTTATCAGTGTAGTATGTGGAACCATCCACTAGCCATCCATGCAACAAGAAAAACCATCCGCACAAAGCTGGTTGGTGGATTGAAAACCAGATGTTCAGATATATTAAGTTCCATCCCCTCAACACTTTTTTCAGTGGGTTGGTTCAACAACCATGAACCATCAGCTGCTAGGCAGTAGGCCCTGCCGATGGACTTCCAACTTGGTTGTGAGGGACCAAGCCAAAGCCATGGCAGGGGAAGATGTTAGGAGGACCTTGTGGCCACAACATGCTGATTCTATAATATTACGTGTAGGTTTTCAATGGTTAACCATAGGAATGGCCTGATTTCAGGTTATTTAACGACTGTTTCAGTTTCAGGTTTGGGTCTAATGATTTCTCCAGATGGCAGACATGGATCGGATAGCAGGAGTAGAGTCCTTGAAGCGGCCCAACTGCATTGCAATTGGGTAGTTTCCAAAAAATGGAGACTTCTGTTTGATTTCCCGTTGCTTCCCCTACCACATTGATCTAAATTGTACAAAACAAAAAATACATATATATATATACATATATATATATACATACATATATACATATATATATACATACACTGTAGATTTATGCTATGTAGATATACGTTATGTAGATATACGTTAGTCCTTTGGACTTCCTTAATATCATACACCACCAAAAATTGGCTCACCTCCCCTTCCGAGGTGTGACCTCTTCGTCAGAGGCAAAACTGCGAAGGATGCCTTGGACTACCTTCAGGTGCCCCATTATCCACACTGTAGAATTTCAAGTTGCCTCGTTTTAAGGTTTAAAAAAAAATAGTGCACCAAGAAGTAGTATTGCTCTGTTGGAATGCTTTTTGTCAACTGACGGCAGAGGGGTGTTGGGCACAACCACTTGTGAAGCCTTTATTTCCATACGAGGGTTGTTTTGGTACATTTTGAGCACCTTCCACCTGCAGTTCATCCTTTCGTTGGCAATTTCTGGTTCATTTCCTTTTCTGTTTGTAATCAGAACATGCATGCGCTTAGCTAAGCATAGTTAAACCATGTGAAATCAGTTTGGGGACACAGGCGTCCCAATGACTTGGTCAAGTTGGTCAAACATTGACCAACTTGGTCAAGTTGGTCAAAATTTTGTCAAGTTGGTGACAAATTGAGAAACTTAGTCATTTTTGACCAACCCAACCAACCTTTAACCAATTTGACCAAGTTGGTCAATTTTTTGACCAACTTGACCAACTTTTGACCAACTTGACCAACCTTTGACCAACTTGACCAAGTTGGTCAATTTTTCACCAACTTGACCAAATTTGTAGATTTGACCAACTTGACCAACTTTGGACCAAGTTTGACATTTTTGACCAACTTGACCAACTTTTGACTAACTTTTGGCCAAGTTGGTCATTTTTGAGCAACTTGACCAACTTTTGGCCAAATTGACCAAGTTGGTCATTTTTGACCAACTTGACCAACTTTTGACCAAATTTGTCATTTTTGACCAACTTGACCAACTTTTGAATAACTTGATCAAGTTTGTTATTTTTGACCAACTTGCCAAAATTTGACTAAGTTCGTCATTTTGGACCAACTTGACCAACTTTTGAGAAACTTTTGACCAAATTAGTCATTTTTGACCAACTTGACCAACTTTTGACCAACTTGATCAAGTTGGTCATTTTTGACCAACTTTTGACCAAGTTGGTCATTTTTTACCAACCTGGCAAATTTTTGACCAAATTGGTGATTTTTGACCAACTTGGTCAATTTTTTGCCAAGTTGGTGATTTTTGACCAACTTTGTCAATTTTTGGCCAAGTTGGTGGTTTTTGACCAACTTAGTCAATTTTTGACTAAGTTTGTAATTTTTGACCTGACCAAGTTTGTGATTTTTTACCAACTTGGTCAACTTTTGACCAAGTTGGTGATTTTTGACCAACTTGGTCAATTTTTGGCCAAGTTAGTGATTTTTGACCAACTTTGCCAATTTTTGACCAAGTTGGTGATTTTTGACCAACTTGGTTAATTTTTGGCTAAGTTGGTGATTTTTGACCAACTTGGTCAATTTTTGACAAAGTTGGTCATTTTTGACCAATTTGACCAGATTGACCAACTTTTGATCAACTTTACCAACTTTTGACCAACTTGACCAATTTTTTACCAACTTTACCAACTTTACCAACTTTTGACCAACTTTACCAATTTTTGACCAACTTGACCAACTTTACCAACTTTTGACCAACTTTACCAACTTGACCAACTTGACCAACTTAAGGGCACAAGAAGTGTTTGCAGCCAAATTTAGACCATTCAGAAGTAGTTTTCGTGGTAAATTTTGAAAATTTTAGCAGCAAAACTACTTCTGAATGGTCTAAATTTGGCTGCAAACACTTCTTGTGCCCTTAAGTTGGTCAAGTTGGTCAGGTTGGTCAAAAGTTGGTCAAAAGTTGGTCAAAAGTTGGTCAAAAGTTGGTAAAGTTGGTCAAAAGTTGGTCAAGTTGGTCAAAAGTTGGTAAAGTTGGTCAAAAGTTGGTAAAGTTGGTAAAAGTTGGTCAAAAGTTGGTCAAGTTGGTCAAAAGTTGGTAAAGTTGGTCAAAAGTTGGTAAAGTTGGTCAAAAATTGGTCAAGTTGGTCAAAAATGACCAACTTGGTCAAAAGTTTGTCAATCTGGTCAAATTGGTCAAAAATGACCAACTTTGTCAAAAATTGACCAAGTTGGTCAAAAATCACCAACTTAGCCAAAAATTAACCAAGTTGGTCAAAAATCACCAACTTGGCCAATTTGGCCAGAAATTGGCAACGTTGGTCAAAAACCACCAACTTTGTAAAAAATTGACCAAGTTGGTCAAAAATTACCAACTTGGTCAAAAGTTGACCAAGTTGTTCAAAAATCACTAACTTGTCCAAAAATTGACCAAGTTGGTCAAAAATCACCAACTTGGTCAAAAGTTGGCCAAGTTGGTCAAAAATCACAAACTTGGCCAAAAATTGACGAAGTTGGTCATAAAACACCAACTTGGCCAATTTTTGGCCAAGTTGGTCAAAAATGACCACCTTGGTCAAAAGTTGGTCAAGTTGGTCAAAAATGACCAACTTGGCCAAAAGTTGGTCAAGTTGGTCAAGTTGGTCAAAAATCACCAACTTGGCCAGAAATTGACAAAATTTGTAAAAAATGACGAACTTGGCCAAAAATTGAAATGACCAACTTGGTCAAAAGTTGGTCAAGTTCGTGAAAAATCACCAACTTGGTCAAAAGTTTGCCAAGTTGGTCAAAAGTTGGTCAAGTTGGTCAAAAGTTGGTCAAGTTGGTCAAAAGTTGGTCAAGTTGGTCAAAAATGACCAATTTGATCAAGTTGGTCAAAAATGGGTCAAGTTTGTCAAAAATTGACCAACTTGGTCAAGTTGGTCAGAAATTGACAAACTTGGTCAAGTTGGTCAAAAGTTGGTCAAGTTGGTCAAAAATGACCAACTTGGTGAAGTAGGTCAAGAGTTGGTCAAGTTGGTCAGAAATTGACCAACTTGGTCATGCTGGTGAAAAATTGGTCAAGTTGCTCAAAAGTTGGTCAGGTTGGTCAAAAATTGGTTAAGTTCGGCAAAAATGTGAACCTTAACTGATCTTCACATGTGTGAAATCAAGCTGGACAATGTGACCAATCAAATCGTGGTTGAGATGAAAGCGGACCGCGGGTGACCCCTGGGGGTAAACACCCCCATTTTTGCAGTGCTCCTCTGCAGAAGAAATATGTAAATGTTCATAGTCCCCAAGTTATGATGCCTAAAAATAGTGCAATCCAAAGTTTTTTATGTTTCAGGAATTAGCACCACAAGAAGTAGTTGAGACACTTTTCAAAGCGTTTTTTCATGTACCACCCAGCCGATTTTCAAAAGGTAGGCCCAAACACTTGTGGCCTCCTTAAAACATAGCCACTCGAAAGTCTACAATCCACACGGATGTGATATAATGTGATGGCTTACTTTTCTATCTTTTTGGATGGTTGCTATATTCTGTGTCTTGTAGTGGAATCTATGGAATAATGACATGATATGCACTATGAATCAATGTTTCATATGTGCATATATAGATGTGTATGTATCTAGAACTTCTGAAATGTATATAAGACATGGAACATGTGGCATGCACAACACCTTGATGTAGGGAATTATGGATGGGGATGGGTCCAACTTCTGTCTTTGGTGCTGTAGCCTGGAGTTGCAGCCGAGCTCCAAGTGATGATGGTACCATCAATAATTGGTGGGGACATCTCCCTGACTTTATATATAATATACATGTAAATGTATAAGAACCACCAAACAGATGGGAAAGTAAAGAAACATGTATCACTGATATATATATATATATTAGATAGATAGATAGATAGATAGATAGATAGATAGTAGACACAGCCTCTATAGGCCAGATTCTTTTCACTGGAATTCTGGAAGTCGCGCCCTGGCCTTGCCAACAGGCCATTGAGAAGGAGAATCCAGTGGTGGTCGGAGGACCCAAAGCGGACAGTGGTTGAAACACCCCGAAGTGCTGGTAGATTTTAGGGACCAGGATATGATGATGACGATGATGATGATGATGATGATGATGATGACGATGATGATGATGATGGTGGTGGTGGTGATGATGATGATGATGATGATTTTTGGATGTTCGTATGTTCTGATGTTCTGATTTTGAATGATGCCAGCCAGTCTCTTACCATCTGTAAGACCAGGTGCATAAATCACTGAAGCCAGCTGATATTCTACGCAATGTAGTGGGTATGCAGCCCGAATGGAGGGTTTTGGAGCTGTCCACCAAAGAACAAGGAGCAGAAACGTGGGAGCTGTAAGAATGTCACCAGCGCGGCCAGCGCGGGGAAAGTTGTTATAAAACTGTCGCACGATACTCACAGATAAAATCTTCAACATATCTTATCATGTGACGAACACACCTGAGTGAAGTCGCTTTATCTGAAAATAGAATACCCCATTCCATCCATTGGGCAATCATCAAGTTTCCCTTGTTTTCCCAATGAAAACAGCCATTTTTGGGGGTATACCCGGTATACATCGATAGGCTCAGCCCAACCCAGCAGCCTGCTGCCCTAGGTTGCAGCCTGAGATGGCTGGGCAGCCAAGTTTGACCCATACCTGGTCCATTACTCTACGGATCTTCGGTATATCATGTATGTAATTGATTTGTAATTGTATATATGCAGATATGCGTACCTGATCATGTGTGTAACTATGCAAGCAATATCTATAATAAATTATAGTTAGATATTCTATAGATTGGCCGAAGGACATGGTTCTCTTACCAAGATTCTTCATGATGGGCTTGGCCCTTCCCCATGAACCAGAGGATGTCCATCTCTCACATGTAGCGCGACATAACCAGCAACAATTGGAATATGAAGATATCTAAGATAACCAATCAAAGTGGGGTCAAGTAGCCACTACTGAACTGGGGTGCAACGGGTGATCGTGCAATCTATAACCTGAACAAATGCGGATATAACAATATCATACAATATCGTACTGACCTTTGAAACTTTGACATGTTTTCGCTCCGTGGTTCACTAGCTAGGTGCAGCACTTCTTTTTGATTGGGCCAAGCAGCAAATGTGAGTCCACCGTCATTTCCAGCGCCCCATGGAAGTTCAACTAATTTGAAGGGCCAGAAGCATACAGGATTTCCGCTCCTGCAACAAACAGCTGAAAGAAACCAGCAATTCTCAATCCATAAACTATCATTTATATTATTAGGCTTCACACCTTTTCCAAACACCCCAGCAAGCTTTTATTACTCCCGTGCAGGCGCGTGAGGGACGCGCGTCCGTGCAGCTCAGTTGAGCGTTTTGAACTTGCAGCTTTTTGATCTACTTTCGATTCACCAAAAATTGTCATATTCAGCAATCACCAAATCACAACCAGCTTTCTGGTGCCTTAGCGCCTTGATATTTGAAACCAAATGATACCAAATACCTTCAGCCCGTTGGGGCAGCTGCAAATCAGCATCGGCTGTATCACCGCGGATCGGGTAAGCATTCATGCTTGTCCATTCCATGGCCATGACTTAAATCCACAACAATTCAAGAGGTAGTATGGCAATGGGGTGGAGCCCTTATTTTTCCTATCTCGATATTTAATTATTCCCAATCGATTGAAAATACATCTAAAAAACAATAATATCATAATAATTCAAATCATTATTATATAATCGAAATATATACATAATAAGGACTATGAAAATATGCCACCAGTAGTACAATGCGGTGGCGGAAATTTCAATAATAAGAAATCTATAATTAACAAAACGAATTGACGGACCGAAAGGAAATTAAAATTCTGATGTTTTTTTCCTGATATTTCTATTTTCTTTTGTTTCTTTTTCTCTTTATTTATCTATTTATTTATATCTTATTTATTTATTTATGTAAAAAAAAAATATTAGCATAATTAATTTTTAATATAATTTGAATAATATGTTTTTGAAAAAATAATAAAGTATATATATATATTTATATTATAAATATATAA
>CAMXCT020001668.1:49361-67798 GCA_947184155.2 Cladocopium goreaui | reverse complement strand
TAGGTGATTATAACATTTGGGATAACATTGATGAGCTTGTAAATGCTGAAGCGTGCCGTGAATCACGCCATTCATGGCGACGGCAAGCGGCAGCGTTCTATGCCAGGTGCCGGAATGGTGGAAAAAACTGGGAGTGCTGTGCCCGCCGACGGGCTGAGATTGCAGGCTGGCGGGAACCGGAAGCAGCAGAAAGTGACCAAAGCTGCAAACCGGATAGCCCAGCATGGGAATCAACGCCTCCCAGCTCCCAAGGACATTCACACCAGAACATTCTTGGAAGAAAAGACTATCACGATACCCCGCATGAAATCATACGAAGTGGCTTGGGAAAGACTCACGCATTTTGCCAAACAACAGAAGTATCCAATGAGCACATTGGAGCAGGTGGATGCGGCAGCAGCTTGGTGGATGGATGTCTTGTTCTTCGAAGGGGAAGGGGTGTCCGGGGCAATGACCATGATGGCAGCAATCAAGCACATGAGAACAGATGTCCCTCGCTTGAATGCCCTGGTCAGATGCAGCAGGGCTCTCCGATCCTTTCGTCGTCTTGCACCACCCCAGGCCAGAGTGCCAATTCCGTATCCAATGCTTGCCCAGATGATCATGCACATTGTCAGCCAGCTCAACCAGCCAATGGTGGGGGTGCACCTTGCCCTCACTTGGAGCCTGTGTTGCCGCCCCGGAGAATCCCCGAAGTTGAAGTACCGCCAGCTGGTGGCTCCAAACCAAGTCAGCAGGAGGTGGTCAGTGATCCTTTCAGAGAGCTCTCCAATCGAAGGCAAGTCACAACCCTCAAAGACACACGAGCTGGACGAGGCAGTGATGATAGACCATCCTTACATGCAGTGGTTGGGGGTGGTTCTAAAACATTTGAAGAGCAAGGCGAGCTCAAGCCAGAGCGTGTTCGATTTCGACATGGCCCATGTGACCAAGCATTGGCATCTGGCTGCAGACGCATGTGGTTTTCATCCACATGGAATCCAGTGTGTGTACCAGATCAGGCATGGTTCAGCATCAACAGACCGGCTCACTCAACAGAGGTCGGTCGAAGAGTTGATGAAGCGCGGCCGTTGGAAGAGCCTCAGCAGTCTCCGCCGCTACGAGCAGGGTGGGAGGCTCTCCCAGGTCTTTGGCAGCCTCAGTGCAGTGCAGCAAAAAGCAGCCCTCAAGGCAGAAAAGCAGCTGCCCAGTACTTTGGCCCGTTGCGTTGGATGCTCAAAGCTCCCAAACGCAGCATCTTCCTTGAGCTTTTCTCCGGGTCTGGCCGATTGAGCAAAGCAATCCGCCACAGATCACATCGAACTTTTCAGGTTGTTGAGATTGACATTGAAACTGACCCTCAGCATGACTTGTCAAAACGTGCTCTCCAGAACTTCCTTGTTTTGTTGATTAAGCTTGACAAGATTGCTGCAGTGTGGATGGGCACCCCATGCACCAGCTGGTCACTTGCCCGACGCAATGATGGTCAGGGGCCTCCCCCACTAAGGTCAGATGAACAGCTTTGGGGTCTCAGCGGTTTGTCACTCAAAGATAAAGAAAGGGTCCGTCTTGGTAACAATCTGGCAAGATTCTCTTTTCGGATTTTTAGGCTTTGTCATCAGCTGTGCATTCCCGCTGCCATTGAAAATCCTTCAGCCAGTAGGTTGTGGTTGATTCGCCCTGCGCAACAAATACAATCGTATCCTGATGTTCACCTGCATGTCACCGATTATTGTCAAGATGGCACACCATGGCGCAAACGCACCAAGGTGCTCACTTGCCACATCGACTTCAGTTTGGTGCCTCGCCTGTGTACAAGTCATAAAGGGATTTGCAGCCACACCAACAAACCCCATGTGCAGCTATGCGGTCAACAGTATGGTCAGTTCCTTACCCTACTTGCCCAGCCTTACCCCAAAAAGTTGTGCAATCGTATTGCTACTGTTTTCCATAGTGCCATGTTGGAAAGTTTGTCTCGGCCCATGATGAAACTGCTTGGTTTCTAATGGTGCCAGAAACTGCAATGGGATTCATGTTCGCAACTGTGTCCATTGACTTCTCGGCGTTCGGGCAATCATTTTTGAACCTGTGATGCCCGTGCGTCTTGCTGGTGCGCACATTAGACATAGATCCGTGCCTGGCCATTGGAAAAGCGGGTCGGCGCCATAATTCCCTGCTTCGCTGAGGTTGGCAAAGACCAGATTGGAAATGGCCGTGGCATCCATGCTCGAGTGTTCCCCCCCAAATAAGCTTCGCATCCCATCCCTGAATCCTTTTAATCTCTCTCTGTGGCGTTCGGGCAATCATTTTTGAATCTGTGATGCCCGTGCGTCTTGCTGGTGCGCACATTAGACATAGATCCGTGCCTGGCCATTGGAAAAGCGGGTCGGCGCCATATTTATTTCCCTATTTATGTCCCTATTTATTTCCCTATTTATTTCCCTATTTATTTCCCTATTTATTTCCCTATTTATTTCCCTGTTTATTTCCATATTTATTTCCCTATTTATGTTCCTATTTATTTCCCTATTTATTTCCCTATTTATTCCCTATTTATTCACCTATTTATTTCCCTATTTATTTCCCTATTTATTTCCCTATTTATTTCCCTATTTATTTCCCTATTTATTTCCCTATTTATTTCCCTATTTAATTTATTTCCATATTTATTTCCTATTTATTTCCATATTTATTTCCCTATTTATTTCCCTATTTGTTTCCCTATTTATTTACCTATTTATTTCCCTATTTATTCCCCTATTTATTCCCCTATTTATTACCCTATTTATTTCCCTATTTATTTCCCTATTTATTTCCCTATTTATTTCCCTATTTATTTCCCTATTTATTTCCCTATTTATTTCCTTATTTATTTCCATATTTATTTCCCTATTTATTTACCTATTTATTTACCTATTTATTTACCTTCAATTGCATCTATTGGGAGCCTTGAACACAAGACACGCCTGTATTGTCTACGCTGCGCGTTCATATCCATATTCACATCCATTCATATTCATGTCACGAAAGCTAACCTCAACTAGTCGGAGTTACTCTTGCAAGGAATTGGATGGCAGGTCGGTTTCACGCGCAGTTTTCAAGTCACGGATCACTGGTTTATTTGTGGTTGAAGTCACGTGTTCAATTGGTTTTGAGTCACTGGTTGGTTTTGAGCCAATCTTGGCATGAGTTGGCGTACGGTCAGATGTTTTGGTCACATGTTTCAAATGGATTCGTGTGGCTGATCAGCCACTAGATCAGAGTGATTTTACAGTTGCTTTGAGTCGCTAAAGGTTCAAGGTTTGGAATTGAAGCCTCGGACGGGTTGATTCAAAATGCAAGAATTCCATTGGAATCCAGGCGAAACATGTGAAGATTCAGAAGTTGGGACTATCAATTTGGAGCCAACAATTTCCAATTGAAATTCCACAGTTGATGTAAGTGAGGCTTTGGTTCACCAAGAATATCACAATGAAATCGGTAGAATAAAACCTGGTCATTTGAAAAGCCCAAAATTTCTCCCAACCGGAGCTACTACCAGCATTTCTAGGACACATGTCACTTCAGCGTTCGGCAGCTCATGTTTTTTCCGTTGCGTCCTCCTTTTACAATGAGTGCCTGAAGGCGCAAAATGCTACAGTCGCACAACTGGTTGAAACATTTTTGGAAAATTCGGATTCTGAGCTGGACATGAAAACGGTTATGTCCAAAGATACTGAAACATATGCTCAGCTGCTTGGAAAATTGCAATATGTAAAGCGGAAGAGACGCGAAGCAGAGCAAAGATTGACAGAGAGACTTTCAAGCCGCGACAGGGGTTGAGGATAACGGCGTTGTGGTGGATTCGGGTGGGCCTAGCAGATCCTGGTATTGTGGCCGAAAGTTTTAGTTCATTTATTCGTGACTTTCCACCAGAGGAGCATCCCACGATGTCAGCACAAATGAGCCGGACTAGCGTGACAAGGGCTCGTGACTGCTGTGTTGAACTTTTGAAATATTTCAACAATGAAAATTTGAAACTCATGGCGAACATGTCTGCAAAGGTTAACAGAGCTGGCGTCGCACACACAGAATCCTTTGTCCTCGTCCAGGTGCATGATGAGTGCATTATGCGAGTGCGTTCTTTTTTGCCAGATCAAGAGCTTCGCGGAGCTAGATCAAGATATACAAGCGTGCAAAACCAAGTAGTTACTTTGCATACGGCGTCACAAGTTTTGGATTGCGCCGTCGAGCTCTTCGGTTTGGCACGAAAGAATGCCGCGACTATTGCTCAGTGTCTTTTGACCACAGTAATTGATATTCTTCGGCATCTTTTGGGAGGCCTGGAGCAGCACGGCGGACCTATGCAGAAGTTAAGGCTTGTTCATATTCTAGTAGCTGACGGAGCACCCGTCAATGAGGCGGCTGCTAAGAGAGTGTTCAAAGCCATGCAAAAGTACCAACATGGTAAAATCAGCTACGCATTGCTCTCTTTCGAGTGCTGTGCTCACCAAGCAAACTTATGCGTAGCCAAGGCCATTTGCCAGGAGAGTTGCCGCAATCCGTCAGACAATCCTTTAGTTGGTTGTTGCATTCGTTTGTTTCGGTACGTTATAGATCAATACCATGGAGAATTCCGGCGAAATTTGCTGAAATACCTGACTGACAATTTGACTATTTTGACGAAGGCGGAAGCTGCGGAACGAGCAGCTGCTTCTTCAGAAACATCTACGCTTGTGCAATTATATGGTACTGGTGTTATTTCTCCGGATATGCAAGATGTTCTCAATGTGTGTGTTTCAAAGCTGGAACATGTCTGTGAAGACAACGAAACGCCGGAACACGGCTTTCAACGTACTTTCGATGTACTTTGCAAACGTATTTTGGTGGTAGAAGAGCGGCCTGTTGTCACACGGTTTTTTCTGTTTACATCTTGTGTCAACACCTTGCTAGCAATGGACCTCATGAAGCTATTGCCAGATATATGGATGCAGGTGCATGGTGTCAGACCACAGGAGGACAATGCCAAGAGACTGCATCGGATCCGTTGTTTTTTCCTTTCCCCCTCCACGCCGGCGAACTTGAGGCGAGCTGTCCTGTGCCTTCGCTTAACAAGCCACGTTGTGCACATTTGCTCCCAAAAGAACAAGCCTGGGAGCAAGCCATTATTGATTCGCCTGGCCCAGGGCGAAATCCAGAAGAAATGCTCGGAAGATTTAATGGCCATTTTGCCTTTGTTACATTTGGACAGCAAAATTTCTATTACTTCTACATTTGTTGCTTTAATGGTCACAGCTGCTGAAATCTTGCTTCGGTTTCAAATTTTTGATTTGTTTCCTGCGCGGCTATGGACATTATCGAAAAAGTACAACCCGCTGTCTTTTCGGGCAGCAATTGTGGATTTCGTTTCCCTGCCGGACACTTGTCTAGATGTGGGGTACAGTGCCGCTCTGCAGGCAGAAGCTTTGGAACAAGGTGCATTGGAGCAACAAGTTCGGTTTCTTTTGAGTCCCGCAGTGCAATCAGAACTGGACCGCATCCTGGAAACGGCTTTGGTGAACAACTTGGATGTAGAAAGAAAACATTGGCAAGATAAACGTCCAGAAAACAGTTCCGGTAAGGTCGCCTCTCTGAGTCGTTGTTCGCGTAATTCCTTGATCCGGAAATATCGCCTACAAAGATCTGAAGTGCGATTGGAGCAGTTGAAAGTGAAGAAACGCTTTGCCAAGGATCGGTTTGCCAATGCCAGGTCTATTGCGGTTGCCAGACATCCAGAATGGCTCCCTCGCCCACGTGGAATCCTGCATTGGCAGCAAGGAGTCGCAAAACAGCAAGCGAAAACAATTGTGCACCAGGGGAACTCTGAGGCGCTGCAACAGTATTTACAGGAGAACAAAGCGTCCTTGCAAGAAGAGGCTGCTCAACGACGTCAAGCGGCTAAACGAGGCCTTACCTCCTTGGAGGCATCGCGTTTGCCAATGTCAAATGCTGAATGGTTGCGCTGGGTGGAAGCTAATGAAGCATATTTTCATGAAATTTTGCGTTCTGCCACTGAGACTAGGAGAGAGCTATCCCGGCGACTGGTTTGTGAGAATGCTACTTGAATTTACTTGGATCCTATTTTTGTTTGTGACCGGTTTTGTGGCATCGTAGTCCCTTCCCTGCTTTGGTGCTTTGCTTGTGATTGCAACATAATTTTCAGATTCATCAGGACACCATGCCGGCAGTCTCGCGACTGGCTGCCACAAACACCTTTGGAAATCGTACAGTTGCATGGCGCAGAGCACTGCTACAATCTCATTTTCGTTTTCATTGTCTCCAGCTTGGCACTTCGGACGCAGACAAAATTGTATTCTTTACTGCCTGCATGTATCGATGCCCTTGGGGTGTCTTGTTGGAGGGATGTTCTGGGCGTCGGTTTACTTGGCACATTACCAAACCTTTATCGGAAGCTTTGGTGCCTATAGAGAATCTTGTAACTGCTTTGGGTTTCTCCATTGATCAAGAACACGTCAAGTTGTTTGCGTTGGAAATGACCGTTGAGAACGTGTCACAGACCGAAGCAACTCTGTTTGTTTCTTCTGCAATAGAAGTGAATATCACCGCGTGTGCCGGTGAGTGTGCAAAAGAATCAGATGAAGAAGGTGAAATTTCAGTAGACAAGCAAGATTCCGATTTAGAATCCTGGGCTTTGTCCGGACACGAATCCTGTTCAGAAGATGCAGTGGAAAGCGAAGCGGTCAGTTCCTCTTCCAGTGATGACGATGCTGCAGAGGTGCCGGACCGTGCGAATCTGGAGCGAATTGCCCCTGCAGCGCGAGCTGCGACAGGTGCCTTTGTTGTTTCGCACAACCCTTACTTTAGTGTCAGTAACTATGCTGCTTCTACAGCTCAGCATGCTGCGAAATCACTGAGGGCGCGGGTAGCGGAGAAATGGGCTACGGACACTTATCTTGGAACTGCTAGCAAAAGCAAAACCATACAAATTGGCGAATATGATGCAGATCCCCAAAATCCTCGCAATTCAGAAATGGTGCTTCAGGCATGGATGTTATGGCGGGTGCAATTTCATTCTTTTTTAGATGGAAATTTGAGCCGACGCCGCTGGTTTGAGACAGAGCTCCGAGCGCTACAGCGCAAAGTGGGTCATGGCACCGGAAATGTCAAGGCAGATAAGTTGATCAAACAGTGGCTGCCAGCTGCATTCGTAGCTTGAGAATGCTTGAGATGATTGTCTTGTTCGGGAAAAGAGCTGCCGCAGATAGCAATGTTAATCTACGCTAAGCGACGTTAATATACGTTAATCTGACGCTAATACACAGTAATAGACGTTACTGTTGCTATTTTCTGGTTTTAGGGTCAATTAACGTTACATTAGCGTGTATTAGCGTATATTAACGTCGCATAACGTCCTAAGATTGACAATCGCACTTGGCTTGTGAGGGCCATCGCAACTTATTTTCTCCCGCATAGAAGCCTGAGCATGTCCTTGTGCAGGTCTACTGTTTGCAAGACCAGGTTACATACTCAAACTAATTTTGAGAAATATTTGGAAAGCTGATCGAAGCGAACTGTTTGTCGAGCCGTCTTTGCCTGTTTTCCAGCAACTTCCTTGCTTGCGCAGGGTTTTGGCAAAGCTGCAGAAAACAAATCTTAGAATAGGTCCACTGTGGGTCTGCTTGATCCGCAGCATGGCTCACCGATTCTCCGAGGCGGAGATTCAGGCAGCCCTGAAAGATGTGACTCCGGAAGGAGCGGAAAGGTCTCGGGCGGTGAGATCCCTTACAGACTTTAAGAAGAATGATCCAACAATCGACGTCACAGAGAACAACATTCGCTTGTACCTGGCCTTGAAGAAACTGAGCCCATCCGGTCGGGTGTCTCTCGCACAGATGAAATCTCAGAAGACCATGGCTGTGGCCAGCACCATGATTCGAAGCAGGTTTGGTTGGTTCCTCGTCAGAACTTCCCAACCATTCCGCCTGAATTTGTGAAATTTTCTGTGCCTCCAGAGTCACTCACCAGTCTACCCATTGACATCGACCCGCAGACCATTTGGGCCTTTGATCAAGCGGTTCCGCGGGAGAAGCTGGGTCGAGGTGTCTTTGAACTGGAATCATCCTTTGGAAACATGAGCAAGGTCAAACATGGGCTCTTGGAAGGTGCAGGGTCAATGCCCGCGTCATCCCAAGCCTTGCCAGACAAAGACATGACCCAGGGAAAGGATGAAGCAGATTCTCAGGGCCCTCCTGGGCCTCCTGCAAAAAAGCCCCGTGTTCTGCAAGAGCATGTGTCGGAGACAGAGGAGGAAAGTTTCGAGCGCATTGCTAAAGCAACCAAAGAGGCGGGTGGCTGTGCTTGTTTCGGTGAACGTTGAAAGCTCGTTGTGGTTTGCAATTTTCACATGGTCTGGAGGTGAGTATATAAGACATAAGATACTTCCATCTGGAACAACGCAACGTTGTCCTTTATTTTTTGTTTCTGGCCTGCAGGCCTTTGATGCTGGGAGATTTTGTTCCAAAGACCGCACCTCTCCAGAATTTGCAGAGTTTTGGCTACGTCATTTCCGTACCTACTGTGAGAAGTTCATGGTCAAGTGCAATGAAGGACCGCCCAGCTTTCTCAGAAGCTATGTGGCCTTCACCGTGAAGAGTCTCCTCGGCACTGAGACCTTAGAGGATTTGGCAATTTTCGTCCAGCACTTGGAGTCTTTGCAGAAAATCAATGAGAATCTTGTGCCTCCTTTGGCTGCCGCTGTCATCCAGCTAGGAAAATGCCGTGTGGAAGATGACCAAGACGTTGTTGTGAGTGGCTTAACCATGAGCCAGCAGCACACACTGTTCAAGTCCAAATTGTACAACCAGTTTACCTCCGAGAGATTGTCGCACAGGTTGAAAGCAGTTGCTGCAGACCATGGTACCGAGCCTGAAGCTCGCCTGGTTGTGGTTCGAGATTTGCTGAAGCATACTTTGAGTGAAGCTCAAAAAAAATCACTCGAATTTGCTGTCACCATGCTTTCCCCCATCGACGACGCCGAGAAGTTGACCTTCTTGCTGGGGTCGCAGGAGAATTTTGGATTCTTGCGAAATTGGTTTGGGTCCTCAGATCCAAGGTTGCTGCTGGAGCACTTTTTTGGAGCGAAGCTGCCAGAGCTCGACATGAAGACTTTTCTCCAAGCCGCATCCCTGGCAACGAGTGCCATCGATAGCATCCCCAACACACAGGTGAAAGGTTTGCTGAAGGATTGGCTGAAGCTCAAGGACTGGCGGGCTGCGGTCAGTCCACAACCGTTTTTTCTGTCCTGTGAAGCCAAGCGGTAGCTTTCTAAGGGCTTTTGACATTTTCCGAATTTGTGTGTGTACAAGCAGAGCTGCAAACCATGTCTTCAGGATGTGGCGCCCGTGGTGGCAGAAGCGATTTTCTTGGAGCTCGTGAAGTACAAGTTTGGTTTATCGCACATCTCGGAGGAAATTAACTTAGCGGACTTGACAGAAGGTCAGCAAAGAGGCCGCATGGTTGGAATGGCTTCCGTGCGGAGGGTTCGCGTTCTAGCTTGTTTTTGTTTTGGTTTTATTGTTGCTGTTGCTGTTGCGGTTGCTGTTACTGTTGCTGTTACTGTTGTTGTTACTGTTGTTGTTGTTGTTGTTGCTGCTGCTGGGGTGCGTGAACTTATTCCACGTCCGGGGTTGGGGTGGTGTCCCAACTCTCGGGTGCGTGCGAAGGGTTCACGTCCTAGCTGGTTTTTGTTTTGTTTTTATTGTTGCTGTTGCTTTTGCTGTTACTGTTGTTGTTGCCGTTTTTGTTCTTGTTGTTGTTGTTGTTGTTGCTAGGGTGCGTGGACTTATTCCACGTCCGGGGTTGGGGTGGTGTCCTAACTCTCGGGTGCGTGCGAAGGGTTCACGTCCTAGCTTGTTCTTGTTTTGTGTTTATTGTTGCTGCTGCCGTTGTTGTTGTTGTTGTTGGTGGTGGTGGTGGTGGTGGTGGTGGTGGTGTTGGTTGTTGTTGTTGGTGGTGATGGTAGCTGTTGTGGTTGTTGTTGTTGCTGTTGTTGTTGTCGTCTTTTATTATTATTGTTTTTGTTTTTGCCGTTGTTGTTGTAGGTGGTATTGTAATAGGTAATTATTTGCGAATGCATGCATGACCCAAAATATATGTGTTTTTCTTTACCTCAAGATATTTAAATATCAATTTATATATTGTAGCTGGGCCAATATCCACACTATGGTTTTGATATTTTTTTTTTTGATGTGCCCTATCTGCATTCCACGGGAGGCTGTTTGAAAGTCATTGCTGCCTCCGTTCGCAAAGTGCCATCTGAGAAGCAAGCGGATTTTCCCATCCTGACAGCCCTGCTTGCTAAATCCAATGTTTTGCTGCCTCCTCCGGACAGCCAAAAAAAACAATGAAATCGCAGAGAAAGACACTCAAAAGGATAAGAAAACAGAGATCGCTGAGACACAAAACGCAGCTGGCGAAAAGCCAGATCAGAAGCCCGCTGTTCCAGATTTTCAGATCGACCAAGTGGTTGTGATTTCAGCAAACAAACACAAGGAAAAATACGAC
This sequence comes from Cladocopium goreaui, assembly GCA_947184155.2. Classification (NCBI taxonomy): domain Eukaryota; class Dinophyceae; order Suessiales; family Symbiodiniaceae; genus Cladocopium; species Cladocopium goreaui. The sequence continues at coordinate 57,277 of CAMXCT020001668.1, read as the reverse complement.
CAACGTGAGGGAAGAATCGTGAAAGTTCTGAGTTCCAAACTCCGTGTTGAAATCCTAAGTGGCCCTGCTCAGGGCGAAGAAAAGGATGTCCAGAAAAGCAGTGTTACGCTTAAAGAAGCGGTTCCCAAAAAGAAAGATTCCGAAGCAGAGATTCCCAAAGGGAACGATGCGAAAGCTGAGATTGCCAAGAGCAATAAATTGGCGGAAGATTTGTTTGGCCTAGGCGATGACTAGATGTGGCAGCTGCGCTGGAAAAACAATATCGAAAAGCCAATTGCATTGCATTGCGCATCATGGATTCATATCCATACAAAGATACATACTTAATTTCTATATATATCTGTATATACATATATTAATATTATAGAATATTTATTATTCACTGATTTGGTCAATTGGGGGGAGCGAACCGCTCCGTGCGTAGCAACTTCAAAGCACACCCCCATTTGATTAAATCGGTTTAGGAAACCCCCCAGCGGATTAGATTGCTTGGTTGCTGGATATTATATAAGGGTTGGTTGAACCGGGAACCTCCCTATCTAATCCGCGACAATATTTTTGGGGTTATGATAATTTTTGGGATTGTAATGACCCCCCAAAGGATGGATTGCCCAATTCAAGGAATGTTGATGCCTGAATTGCCCTATCCATCCAAAACCACCAAAGGGGATAATGACTGGAATAAAATCTACGAAACGCTGACATAAAATCTATGAAACACAACTGAGCTTTGCCAAACCCAAAATACTTCAGGGTGGATTCTCTACAAAATACAAGTCTGAACATACCCCACAAAGCCTGTTTTGGGCACTTTCAAGCCTTGGAAGGGGCAACTGTTTTCCAATTTATTTTGTAGACAGCCCTTATTTGGTGGTTTTTAATGATCTTTGTTTTGTATTCTGTAGTGGGCAGCCATTTTGGGTTCCCTAGACTTGTATTTTGTAGTGCATTTGGAGCCACTCTCCTGGATGGATTTGTATTCTGTAGACCCCTTTTCTCTACAAAATCACCTGTCAGCACCTTCTCCCGAAATGAACAAGGGAATAGAATATTTAATTTAACATTTGACCAAGAAATAATATAATTTATTTACCTTAATATACGCTAATAAACGCTAATATACGCTAATACCCCTAATGCTACTTGACAGAAGGCTCCCATAACTTGCAACCAAATTTACCTATTTATTTATTTCCCTATTTATTTCCCTATTTATTCCCCTATTTATTTCCCTATTTATTTCCCTATTTATGTCCCTATTTATTTCCCTATTTATTTCCCTATTTATTTCCCTATTTATTTCCCTATTTATTTCCGTATTTATTTTCCTATTTATTTCCCTATGTATTTCCCTATGTATTTCCCTATTTATTTCCCTATGTATTTCCCTATTTATTTCCCTATTTATTTCCCTATTTATTTCCCTATTTATTTCCCTATTTATTTCCCTATTTATTTCCCTATTTATTCCCGTATTTATTTCCCTATTTATTCCCGTATTTATTTCCCTATTTATTTCCCTATTTATTTCCCTATTTATTTCCCTATTTATTTCACTATTTATTTCACTATATATTTCACTATTTATTTCCCTATTTATTTCCCTATTTATTTCCCTATTTATTTCCCTATTTATTTCACTATTTATTTCACTATTTATTTCCCTATTTATTTCCCTATTTATTTCCCTATTTATTTCCCTATTTATTTCCCTATTTATTTCCGTATTTATTTTCCTATTTATTTCCCTATTTATTTCCCGAATTATTTCCCTATTATTTCACTATTTATTTCCCCATTTATTTCCCTATTTATTTCCCTATTTATTTCCCTATTTATTTCCCTATTTATTTTCCTATTTATGTCCCTATTTATGTCCCTATTTATTTCACTATTTGATGACCGATGGTAGTCACTATTAGGGGCCCGAGTATTTACCTGAGTTATGTACCGGATGTATTGTAAATATTATTTTGTCCCAGGATTTACAAAGGTTATTTAAATAGGGAGGGAAATATGGATGTCCCTAATGTATTTACATATTAGTCCAGATATATGTACACTATTTAGTTCACTATGTATGCACGATGATTGCCCGGATTATTTAACTATTGAGTGCCCTAGGTATGGCCCTATTTATTTCCCTATTTATGTCCCTATTTATTTCCCTATTTATTTCCCTATTTATTTCCCTATTTATTTCCCTATTTATTTCCCTGTTTATTTCCATATTTATTTCCCTATTTATTCCCTATTTATTTCCCTATTTATTTCCCTATTTATTCCCTATTTATTTCCCTATTTATTTCCCTATTTATTTCCCTATTTATTTCCCTATTTATTTCCGTATTTATTTCCCCATTTATTTTCCTATGATTTCCATAGTCATTCCTGTCGCTGCTATTTCATGTGTTTGACCCTGTTCCCCAAAACACGTCTTTATCTATCCACTGTTTTGGGGTCTACGGTGGTGTAATTTAAAGATTCAGTGCTTAAGGTCGACTTGGTTCGGCGGATTCATATGATTCATTTGTTGCCACTTTGATGGGACCATACACTAATTTCACCGGCTGCACATGTCGGAGTCATGCACATATATTGCATTGTCAATGGTAGGCTTCCATCGGTGAAGAGGGTGCCCCGCAGCCTCGCCTAAACGGGGTTGCAACTTCCTCATTTCCTATTCATACCCGATAAATAAGTCTCATGAATCAAGAAAGAAATCACCACTTATATGTGGGAAGGGCCCCTTATTGCATCTTATTGCAGAATTACATTCAGAATCATTCAATAAGATGAATTGTTGCAACCTATGTACCTTATCATGCCACATTATTAGACGATATTAGACGATACATTTGCATAGCTCAGCTATGCAGGTCCTGGCCAAGCATCCCGAAGAGGTGAACGAGGCACCGGAGCTGCGGAGCCATGAGCTCACGGGAATCATGACCGAGTCATTGGGTCATTGGGTCAAGATATTTAGCGCAACCTTCGGTGGTTTTGGATATATATGGACCATATATATATACAGAGAGAGGTAATAAAGATATAGAAAAATCATGGTGAATCATATGTAGCATAGTGGATATAGGCAACCACACTAGGGATACCGACAGCAATGTTCAGTTTTGCCCAGGGTTAATCTATTCCTTATTTGGACTAGGTTACGTGGAAGGATCGTTGCTGGTTCGCATAGGGATCATCATCTATGATAGGGCCATCAGATCATTCATGACAGGATTCCCATCTTCCTGTGTAGGAGCCCAAAAAGGAAGGACCATAGGAGCCTTTGAGATGTCTCATAGGACGTTCACCAGCAGATTCTTGAACGGAATTGGTTTGAGGGGGACATTTACAGGAAAGAACAATGGCTTTGATTGGGATGGTCAAATCCGGGGGTTTCCTGTCATTGTTCCCTTGGACCCTCTGTGAACCTCTATAAACTCGGAGTTTTTTGGTTCATTCTTGGGTTTGCCACATTCGAATCAATCCAGTGCTTCGGACTGCACCCCAGGCAGAACTGCGACAAGCCAAGATCAGCAAGAAGGTCAATGACCTGCGCAGACAGATCTCATACCAGAGACAGGCGAAGTGGCGGAAAAACCACTGAGGTGACGACCCATGATTCCCAAGGGTCCAAAGTAGGGTATGCCAGTTACTTTCCAGTAGGCAAGCTGCAAGCTATGTATATTGTGTACATACACATCAATATATAACCCATATATAATATATATATATATACACATGTATAATATATATATATATATGATTATATATCTACATATATAAAATACATGTATGTATTGTATATCTATACCTTCAGCTATGTATCTATCTTTTTGTACACAAATACATGTTTATTTACAAGTTGAGTCCGATGATCATCCCAGGCAGGAACCAGCTTTGGTAGAGTTTGGAAGTCGAATCCAAGTTGATTAGCTCGAAGCCCTTGGAATTCCTTCTCCATATATATATATATATATAATATATATATATATAGTGTTCAACTCTTGTTTCAAAGAACATCTGCAGATCTGTATATGTATTTCATAGTGAAATCCATATTTCCGTTCAATTTCCCCTTAAACCCATGGATTCAAAAAATTGGAAGTTCTATGTCGCGAAGAACTGTGTTTGCTTCCCTCGTTAGCTTGAGAAAAGGTGCAACATGTAGTCTCCAGGGTGGAAGGTGTGAAGTTGAAGCGCAGGATACAATTGATGGACAGATATGGTGCAATGTGACGGACCCAATAATACACCTCCATTTTGGCCAATAATGCAGCTCTATTTCGGATGGTTTCTATCATCCATTTCTGGTGAAATTGGTGGTTTATTAGTCGGTTTAGCACATGATAATGGGATGTTCCACCATTTTGTGGCAATTCAATGGGGATATAAGTATTGGGATAGAACCAACAATAAGATATGGCTCCAGAAATGGTGGTTATACAGTAATTTATGGCAATTTTGTTTGGAAACACGATGTAATGCTTTGAGTCATTGGCAGGGTAGACCATCTGCATCCAGATTCCCTGAGTCGGCAGGGATATCTCCCTGTTCTCCTGTTGGCCGGTAATATGGGTCAAGGTGTTCGTACCTTAGACTCAGTTGCAAAGGATTGTCATCCTTGTTCACCATTCTGTAATGGCACGTTCCTTAGGTACGCTTCAAAGTTGCAGAAACCCAACCGATCGGTCAAGTTGTTTGATCCCCGAAATTGTATGGTTTCGATATCCCAAAATGCTATGATTTTGGATGTCCTGGGAACAACCGTTCAAAAAAAGGTACCTACCCTGCCTTGACCCAAATGATGTCCCTCAACCCGGAAGGAAAGGCTCATGTTCTCGTGGCGCTCTCGGCAAGCAACCGAGTATCAGGCGGGAGACCGGGGTATCTCAGGACTACTTGGATCATTCAAGGGTTCGTAGCCACGCTTAGAAAGCACCCATTTTTTAGAATGGACATGGAGGTTTCCTAAGTCCTTGGGGTACCCCTAAATCACTCATTTACTAGGATTTTCCATAGGATTTTCCATTATAAAACATCCATTTTTGGGGTACCCCCATTTATGCATGGAAACCATCACATCAATCCGTGGTCAATTTGTTCCTGGAATTTACAGATGCTTCGACATCGTTGTGCCTGTACAGGCGCCGGATCCATTCTTTGGGCGAGAGGTCTTAGTCCAACCATCCTGCTTACATTCAAGCGAGTTTATCTACGTGAGCAGCAACTGGCGTATTCGAGGAGGAAAAGATCCGAACGGGTAATTTGCTCGCAAGGGCATCGGTTCGTCTCAACAATGGGGGATGCTCCCCAAAATGGAAAGAATATACTGGGAAGATGAGGATAAACCATGGGATTTGGGGTACCCTGAAAATCAGTTGGTTGATATATATATATATATGCATGCAGAATTGACATATGGTTAAATCAATCAAAACTACGAACATCCACCTGCTTTGTTCGTTTCTGTTCTATGCCACTGACCCTTCTGGGCATTGTTCAACTGCAAAGATTTCGGCGTCCCAAGCTTCATAGGCCAAATTGCATGTTGAAGCACGAGTTGTGGAACATCTCCATCTGTCAAAATCTGTAAGAGGACCAACTCCCGGTGTGGATAGAGGATGGTGCCAGAAGTATCTTTCAATGGACTAGGGTCAGGGAAGAAACTACGTAGATGTTTACCGTCAAACCTAGTTCTGATAAGGTTTGTCGTATATTTATGTATATTTTCCATTCAGTTTATTTAATTGCCTTCGGCAAGCCCGCCGGCCATAGAGAGGTGGCCCCAAGGGAGATTGATGTGCATTCTAGGTGGAAGCCCGCGAGAGAGCAGAAGAGAAAAGAAGGAGAGAAGAATAAGAATAAGAATAAGAAGAATAAGAAAAATAAGAAGAATAAGAAGAATAAGAAAGGAAGACGAAGACAAAGCCGTAAAACGGAAGCGGCTTGTGTAGCAAGGTTTGCTGTAACATGCTGTAACACAACCTACTGACCGTATACCAAATTAGCACCGCCCCAGCAAAGTAGCGCCAGGTACTATGTATGAGCCTCTGTCTTGACAGCAGACCGCTGCATGGAAGGAGACAGAGGAGAGAGATTGCCCCAAAAGAGGTTGACGTGCACGCTAAGTGGAAGCCTGAGAGAAGAAGAGACAAAGACAGAGCCGTAGATCAGAAGCAGCTTGAGTTGCAAGTGCATGCTTGAACCACCAATGGAATCCATACCAAATGAGTACTAGTCGATCAGTACCGTGTGCATCCTGTGACGAGTAGCTGTAGACGACGGTAATGCTGTAGGCAATGTCATTAGCTACCGGCACTGCCAGTGTAGTACTTGGGGAAGAAGGGAAGAAGGGGTAGAGGAGTAGAGGAGTCGGAGTCGGAGTCGGAGTAGGCGTCGGAGTAGGCGTAGGAGTAGGAGTAGGAGTGGTAGTAGCAGTGGTAGTAGTAGAAGTAGTACAACTACGACTACGACTACTACTACTACTACCACTACTACCACTACTACAACTACTACAGCTACTACAACTACTACAACTACTACAACTACTGCAACTGCAACTACTGCAACTACTACAACTACTACAACTACTACAACTACTACACCTGCTACAACTACTACAACTACTACTGCTACTACCACTACTACAACTACTACAACTACTACAACTACTACAACTACTACAACTACTACAACTACTACAACTACTACAACTACTACAACTACTACAACTACTACCAACTACTACCAACTACTACCACCAACTACCTACCACCTACTACCTACTACCTACTACCTCCTACCTACTACCTACTAACTACTAGCTACTAGCTACTAACCACTGACTACTGACTACTGACTACTGACTACTGACTACTGACTACTGACTACTGACTACTGACTACTGACTACTACTACTACTACTACTACTCCTACTCCTACTCCTACTCCTACTCCTACTCCTACGCCTACTCCTACTACTACTACTACTACTACTCCTACTCCTACTACTACTCCCACTCCCACTCCTACTCCTACTCCTACGCCTACTCCTACTCCTACTCCTACTCCTACTCCTACTACTACTACTACTGCTACTACTACTTCTACTTCTACTTCTACTTCTACTTCTACTTCTACTTCTACTTCTACTACTTCTTCTACTTCTTCTACTACTTCTACTACTTCTACTACTTCTACTACTTCTACTAGTACTACTAGTACTACTAGTACTACTAGTACTACTAGTACTACTAGTACTACTAGTACTACTAGTACTACTAGTACTACTAGTACTACTAGTACTACTAGTACTACTAGTACTACTAGTACTACTAGTACTACTAGTACTACTAGTACTACTAGTACTACTAGTACTACTAGTACAGCTAGTACTACTAGTACTACTAGTACTACTAGTACTACTAGTACTACTAGTACTACTAGTACTACTAGTACTACTAGTACTACTAGTACTAGTACTAGTACTACTAGTACTACTAGTACTACTAGTACTACTAGTACTACTAGTACTAGTACTAGTACTAGTACTAGTACTACTATTACTACTACTAGTACTACTAGTACTAGTACTAGTACTACTAGTACTAGTACTAGTACTACTAGTACTAGTACTAGTACTAGTACTAGTACTACTACTACTACTCTATTACTACTACCACCACTAGTACCTACTACTACTGCTACTACTACTCCTCCTCCTACTCCTACTCCTACTCTTACTACCTACTACCTAGTACCTACCACCTACCACCTACAACCTACTACTATTAACTACTATTAACTACTATTAACTACTATTAACTACTATTAACTACTATTAACTACTATTAACTACTATTAACTACTATTAACTACTATTAACTACTATTAACTACTATTAACTA
>CAMXCT020001668.1:5000-49261 GCA_947184155.2 Cladocopium goreaui | reverse complement strand
CAATGCAAAAATCAAGAGTGCGTGTGCCAGGGTACGGTGCAAGAGAAGAGTGGATAGCGTAGCAGCAAGTCCAAGAGATTATCTTGTAAGGCGGGCAGCCAAGAACGTTATCAGCCCCCCCCAAAACCCCCCCCAAGAAACAACAATGCAAAAATCAAGAGTGTCTTGCAAGTTACAAGAAGGACTTGATAGCGTGTGCCAGGGTACGGTGCAAGAGAAGAGTGGATAGCGTAGCAGCAAGTCCAAGACAATATCTTGTAAGGCGGGCAGCCAAGAACGTTATTAGCCCCCCCAAAACCCCCCAAAACCCACGGCCGTCTATAAGCCGTGGTCCAACTACTGACTACTAACTACTAACTACTAACTACTACTTACTAACTACTACTTACTAACTACTACTTACTAACTACTACTTACTAACTACTACTTACTAACTCCTAACTCCTAACTACTAACTACTACTTACTACTTACTAACTACTAACTACTAACTACTACTTACTACTTACTACTTACTACCTACTACTTACTAACTACTAACTACTAACTACTGACTACTGACTACTGACTACTGACTACTGACTACTGACTACTAACTACTACTACTATTGCTACTGCTGCTTCTTCTTCTTCTACTACTACTACTTCTACTACTTTTACTACTTCTACTACTACTACTTCTACTACTACTACTACTACCAGTACTTGTAAACGTGCAGCAAGAGAACAAAGGAACAAGTACAAGCCATGAACAGAAACAAGTACAAACCAAGAACAGAAACAAGAACTACTATTACCAGTACTGCTGCTATTGCTACTACTATTACTACTACTCTACTACCACCACCACCACCACCACCACTACTACTCCTACTCCTACTTGTACTTGTTCTTGTACTTTCACTTGTAGTACTTGGAGGAAGGGGGGAGGGGAGGGGGGGAGGGGGGTGACCTTGATTCAGACGAAGCAAAAACGCGCAGCAAGAGAACAAAGGGACAAGTACAAGCCAAGAACACAAACAAGTACAAACCAATAACAGAAACAAGAACAACACCTTCCAATCAGACGCGCCGGCAGGCCGGCGGATTACCACTCATATTCGGTTATTTCTCGATCAAACCCAATCAAATACTGATGTTTGTAGGTGAATATACATCGATTTTACTCTTGTTTTACAGATAGCTACTTCAAGATTACTGAGAATTTGGGGGGTGACTATCGAATTGTGAAATAGTTGTTGCTATCCTTTGGTATTTGTCCAACAATTGTTGGTCCACTAGTGCCTAAATGAAGCTCCCCGCGGCGATTCAAACATGTTGGCCCTCTGCACCCCTGAGGCTTTACATACTGAAGCCCACCGGGACCTCTTGGAGTGAGACGACCCAGGAGCGGCTAACAGGGGGCCGCGGAAGGGTTTTGGGCGCCAAGTACAGCAAAGGTCAGAAATTTCGCAATTCTTAGGGGTTGAAGATCACTGTTTGGTGGTTCAATAGTGGTTACCGCAAGTCTCCCAGAAGATGACGTTAACGGAGGGAAATTGAGGAATCTTTTCTTAAACCATTAGTTTGTATGCCCGAAGGTTCGGGGAACTTGAAGAATCGAGACAAAAGGCTCACTTCAGTTTCCGACGGAAACCTATGGCTGGGTATACCTGTTTTTTTTTGACAAAATCACGAAATAAAGGCCATAGACGGCAGGATGAGCCGATGTCAAGTGCACCCAAAGCATGATCGGCCTGAAAGTGGGTGGAAAATGGTCTGCATGCATTCACATGCTGAATCATGCTGTAAATACTGTAACCTTTCGTGTGCATCTAGCATCTAAAGCTCTACACGTACTAAATGGAGATCCTACATAGATCACATTTCCAAAGTCTTGCATCATTTGCATCTATTGTGCATCTCACGTACAGATCGACTTTGCCAGAACGGCACAAGCCAAGGGTATATGTCTCCGCCGTTTTCCATGGTAGTTTCTGAAACATGAAACTTCGATCCCAGTTGCTCAGCCGTTCACTACCTCATATATTGTTCCTCACTCAGAAATATCCCATTATATGCACAAATTAAGTAATAAAAACATACATATGTATATATATATATATATAAATATGTACACACACACGCACACTTGATCAGAACTGTCGTTTCGAATTTTCCAGTGGAAAGCACCGGACGCGCAAAAAACACCAACACAACAACATAACACGATGAGAGGAGCCTATATATATATATATATGTAAATATAATCACAGTAAAAAAGACGTTGACGGTATAAAACAACAGCAATGAAATATATGCCCCCCCGGCTGCGACTTAGATGCGCCCAGGGGTTATACATACATACATCCATACATCCATACATCCATACATCCATACATCCATACATCCATACATCCATGCATCCATGCATCCATGCATCCATGCATCCATGCATCCATGCATGCATGCAGCATACATACATACATACATACATACATACATACATGCATCCATGCATCCATGCATCCATGAATCCATGCATGCATACATGCATACATGCATACATGCATACATGCATACATGCATACATACATATTTACATACATACATGCATACATGCATACATGCATACATGCATACATGCATACATACATATTTACATACATACATACATGCATACATGCATACATGCATACATGCATAGATGCATACATGCATACATGCATACATGCATACATGCATACATGCATACATGCATACATACATACATACATATATATATATATATGCAGGTACGTTTTCACAGGAACATTGCAACGTCTTCGTTGGCCGCTGACTGCAATGTTCCCCAGCGGCCCCCTGCAATAATAAGAAGTTTTACATCTATTCAGATGATACACACACACACAGCCTGCGGCAGCAGGGTGGATGAAATGCAAAAGAAAATGAGATGGAAATGACCATGAAATGACAAACTACCTAACCAGAACACAAGACGGGGAACGCAAAAGAGGACGGGAAAGGAAGAACACCAACACCAACACACCTAGCCCAGAACGGGCAAATCCTGAAAGAGCAAGGGGAAAGAAAAAGCGGACGGATGACGGGCCAACCACCGACCAGAGGAGGCGGGGGCGGACGGAAGCGCCTGACGCAACCTACAAGGCGAGAGCCAAACCTACCTCGGCACGGGAAGGACCCAAACCTGACCTAACACGGGAGCACACATGAAATAGGGGACCCATGGGGAACAAGTTAATGAAAAATGATGCGTCCACAAATCTGTGCATGATTCGTGATAAGGCTCAAGGCCCTCGAAGTTCAAGTCACAACCTCTGGACGGCTTAAGTGTTCATCAACCCTTCGAATTGGTGCACAATTGAACACCATGAAGAGAAAAAAAAACCACACCTAAAGTCGTGAACCTGCCTGGAAATTCCTTCATGTTGCACATGCTGGTACAAGCTGATCACTCTCTCGAGCAACGTTGAAAAAAGGAAGTTGTCGCAGCTGACGGCTACAAATGCACAAGGTTCCAGTAAAGAAGCAAAGCCCAACACTGCGGCCAGCTGTTCAACACTCACTCGACCGATAGGTGAAAAGCTGAAAAAGGCCATCTGTTCAACTACCTAAACGAATTACTGGATTAAAAGTGTAAATTCAGAGATCAAGTCGGAGGATCAGACATGCTACTTAGACAGGTATTCCCCGAAGGGCTCATGTCACCTTGACGAACCCGCATGAGTAACACACTTGATCAGAACTGTCGTTTCGAATTTTGCCGTGGAACGCAAACACCAACACAACATAACACGATGAGATGAGCCTAGATATATGTAAATATAATCACAGTAGACGTTGACGGTAAACAAAAACAACGATGAAATATATGTCCCCCCCGGCTGCGACTTAGATGCGCCCAGGGGTTTTACATACATGCATGCATGCATGCATACATACATACATACTTACTTACATACATACTTACATACATACATACATACATACATGCATGCATACATACATACATACATACATACATACATACATACATACATACATACACATATACATATATATATATATATTTGCAGGTACGTTTTCACAGGAACATTGCAACGTCTTCGTTGGCCGCTGACTGCAATGTTCCCCAGCGGCCACCTGCAATAATAAGAAATTTTACATCTATCCAGATGGTACACCCACACACACACACACGCACGCATGCACGCAGGCACGCACGCACGCAAGTGGTTCCGAACCACACACACAAGTGGATCCTGCACATCCGAGAAGATACCAGTATTATCCCAGGATTTACGACTTCCGCCCTCGAGCTTCACCGTTTTGGCAGAACCTCATGACAAGGTGCAGAGCTTTTGGATGGGGGTCCGGGTAAACCGTAGCGGCTTCGCTGGCCGACGTTGCTATAAAATATGGTTTGTAAGGGGAATTGTTTCCAATTTCTCCCAAAATGGTTTAATTATTCCAGTTTCCCACCAGCAAAATGAGATGCATATTCTTGCAACACAATGGGTTCTGTACTGAAGTGGTTTCAAACTGTAGTTTGAATTACGTCGTTGATTTTGCTGGGAGGTTTAGGGGTGGGATAGCTGAAAAATATTGAAAAATAACATGTTTGGACCACTCGTTGGTCATCTTCAGAACTGCAGGATGCGTTTTATATCAAATTCAAATTTTGCTAGCTACATCCCTTTTTCTGGTCAATTCCATCTTTTGTGCGATTGCATGTGGGTTCCGTTCCAATTTCTATGGGTAAAACTAAACCACATTTTTTTTAATGGTGACAACTCCCCCTATCAGTATCACTGTATCACTCCCTTCATATGGCCCCCAAATAAAGATTCAAGGCCAACCGAGGGTTTCTTGGAGGGTCTTTGTGTCATGATCTGGGCAAAGGATAAATCCCCACCAGGTTTCATTAGATCAATGGAGACTTTCATTGCAATCCCCACTGTTGCTTCAGATCCTCATGTCTTGTCGGTAAGATCCAATCTTTTGGTTGGTTGAAACCCAAAGGTTGTTGGTGAAATCTCAAATGTTGGCTGAATCATGCTGAATCGTCATCTAATTAGCCCAAACCCAATCTTTTGTTGGTGGAATCCTCCATTGCCCCTGGATTTCCAACGTTGCCGCCGCAGGTCCTGGTGACCTACCAGGTGCGCGTGGAAGTGCCGCCCACCGCTCCAGTGGCAGTGGAACCGGCAGCGCCGGACAAGGCGCCTGCGGGGCGGATATCAATGGTTTGTCTGAAGGGAACATCTATAGGAAAACAGAGGGCTTTCTTGTAGATGTTCCCATCATCCAATTCTCATTCAGTTTAGGGCCTGCTAGGAACCTTCCGCATCATTTCAGGTAGGCTACCTTGAAAAACCTGAGATGAACAGCCTCAACAAACATGGCTGGGTATCTTACCATCAAAAGATAGGAATTGAATCCACAAGACTTTAGCAAAGGGAAGCATCCAAGTCACTCCAGAATGCTGGTTTTTGCGATTCATGGCCACCCAAACTTAGAGTGTCCTCCGAAGATTACCATACGCTCTAGTACACATACATATCACACATATATATATACATATGTAATATCTCTGTGGTTTAGTCCTCTTCACAATAACAACCAGTTTGGTAGTAGAGTTTTGGCGTCCAAGGGCTTGGGAGGTTCCATATATGCATATGCATATGTATATATATATATATATATATATGGTCCGCTCCAACCCCTCCAAAACCTACCTTTTCCATATTGTTTAGCGTCTTTAGTGGGATCAACTGCCATGTAAATAGTATGTCTATATACATGCAAGTCGTATGTTTGAGATCTGTCATGGAAAGTTGCCTGGTGTACTGTCAGAGTCGACTTAGCATGATGGAGGAATGCCTTCTTTGGGGAAAGAAACATCATGAAACATCCTCCCATGGAACCAAGAACCACGATTACCATCGATTCCCCCAAGACTCTCTGTGCAAAAAAATGGTTCTTGGTTCCTGGTTGCGGAATGCATTCGTTTTTGCATTCTCTGGTGTTCCATCCTGTTGTCCCCGTGTAAGGAACACATTGAGTCACTAAGTATCATGTAAAGATACGGGCAAGTGATGGCAAATGAGTGTATGAGACTGCAGGGTTTTCTTTTCTCAAAAAAGCAAAACAGTGTTTGGAAAGACAGACTGCACTCGTACATTTTCTGAACATTTTGCCTGTCTAGAAGAAGCAGATACAGTATGTTCAAAGAAAGACTCGGCTGGCTTTAAAAATTAAACTTCTTATAAAAATTAGTCTTTTCAAGTTTTAACAGAAGTGCTGGACGCTTTGGATGCAAGACTGCACCGGCTCAAGAGAACAAATAATGTTGCAGAAGGCTGCAATTGGTTCAACAATATTGCGTTTTCAACTGGGGTGCCCGACATTTATATAGAAAGGAAGACAGCACTCATTTCAAAAGACTATATGCCGAATAAAAACCATCGCATATTGTGCATGAATATGTTTTTCTCAAAAGAATTGCCGAACATTTTGAAAGGTAGACTGTTCTGGTTTAGAAGGTTGCACATCGTGCAAGATTGGTTTGTCAAAAGCAGCAGGGAAATGTATGACGTTTCAAAAGAACGACTGGCTTGAAAGGCTGCATTTCTTAGAAAGACTTTTTTCAAGGATTATTCGACACTTGGGAGCACTTATTTAAAACTCTTCGCCTTTTATCAAAACACACTCCATATTTCAAGCACTTATTTTTCAAAGAAATACGAGCTTTTTGCAGGGAAGACCGCACTTTGAAAGAAAATGAACAAGTCCCAAGAAAGAATTCTTGCAACATGTATAGATATGTGTATAGTATTTCCATATATTTCCATGTATTTCCGTGAAGTTTTAGGGGCGTCCCTCATGAAGGCGGTGCGTTGCCTCCGCAGGCTCCGCAGGCACTCAGCTCCGATAGCGTTGTGAAGATCGAGCGCCACAGTGCATTGGGATGGGTGCAGCAGCGGCAGGGCGTTCAGACGCAGGTGGTGCTGCAGGACGACCACGGAGGGCCCGTGACCTGAAGAAAAGGGGGGGTTGAACTTTGGGGAATCCAGAGAAAACCATCGAGAAAACAGGGTGTTAGTGTTAGTCATGAAAAATGCGGATATGACCAACAACAGCGGGGGACATACATATAAGATCGTTTATGAAACAGGATGTGATGGGATATGTATGGAATGATCTAGTTGAATTTGATCACATGAGAGGATGGGGCACATCCCTCGGTCTAAAATGGTGTTGCTTCAGTGTTGTGAAGCACTGAATTATCTGGAGTTACTGTACGAGTAGGTTGATTCAAGAATTGTAGATTCTTCAAACCCAAAACTGACTCAAAACTTTGAAGCATGCGTGTTTTCCAATGCCTTTATCATCCTGTATCCCAGTGCTGCTCAAGACAGAAGAAAGTACCGAGGCTTAGACCGGCCAGCCCACAGTTTTACTGTAGGTGATTTTGCATGATGTAGTCATCCAGTTTTGCTGGTGTGAAATTTCTATTGGTCTTGTTGTGGGACTTCTGCTTGGCATTTACCAACAATGATGATGGTTAAACATGGGTAAAAGGTTTGTAACCCATGTTTGCGGATCATTGTTGTGAACACTAAACCAAGAGTATACCAACAACAACAAAAGGGGGTAAGAACCATATTTAGCACAAATTGAGCTTGTCAACACATTCGTATACAGGTATGAGGATTCTGATCGGGACTATGGCATAGTAGTGAGGATGTCACAGGATTGGTATGTAGCCGTAAGTAATTGGGTATGGATTTTTACAGGAACATAGTATGCCGCAAGCGTATGGGTAGTAAGTAATATGTAGGTTCGCAGGTGGTATTTTGCTAGACTATAGGTAGTATGTAGCAGTAGGTAGTACGTAGGATAGTACCTGATACCTATACAGGATACCTATATCGCAAGTATAACAAGCATGGAAAGACAACCCTAGCTTAGTATTACGGTAAGCCCAATGAACAACCCTCCCATAAATCAACCATTTCGGGGTCATTTTAAATCATCCCAAATAGTATACCCAATAAAAAAATCCTACTGGGGATGGTTGTTTACTGGGTATGCCACATTGCCAGGCATTGTTTGAGATTGTTTCAGAAGCTAGCATAAGCAATAGGTTGGCGGGGCAGAGGCAGAACAGGGGCAGAGCGAGGCCGTAGTGGTATTATTGGGGGGGTGCATGGGGGAGATACCATTGGTGGGGGCTCCCAACTCGGTGCCAGGAGGGTTGGACTGTGTATGTGTATATATACATACACTACACACACAGACTATATAAATATCATTAGAATATATATATATATTATAATATACACATATCATTAAATATATATATATATACATACACATTGTACATATGTATGAGAGTGTAGCACAGCTTTGGTCCAACGGGTACATCCGAAAGTTTTTTTGATACACAAATTGGTTCTGAAACAGAAATAGTTGAAATACAGTAGACAAATTTGGTGCTTTGCAGTAGGTATGAGGCTCACAAAAATTGAGAAACCCAACTGGGTATATGGTTTTCAAGCTGGTTGCATCCCAGTAACAAGCAAAATCAAAGTCTCATATTTGATCCCTCCAACATCCTTCAACTGCTATTTTGCTGTTGTGACTGCTTTAAAGGACCCCACTTGAAACCACATAAACCATGCAAAAAGGATACTGATGTGGCATGTCATATGACCAACCGACATGGGAATCTCTTTCCCGCAATGCAGCGGGCAGCTGGACCGATGACCGGGGTCCGATTGGACCTACCGTCCTGTTGTAGCATCGCCAACAAGAATGGACCAAACACATTCATTAGTGGCAACAGAAGAGTGAGACAATTTCGGTACATTTTGTGCTGGGAGATGTTTTTAGCGGAATTAGTGCTTTCCGCCTTCCTTCGGATCTTGAAGGTGTGAAGGTGGTGAACCCTGCATGCCTAACAGCGCAACCATAGCATAGCTGTTGCAGGATGGGCAGATGAAATGGTTTCCAAACGAAGACGTCGCGGCCCCTTGGATTTGCAACCACGACCCTCCCGTAAAATTATGTACTCATATAAATATGGAAAATCCATAGTTTCCCTGAAAAATATCTACAAAATTCTACAAATAGTGGTCTTTCCATATTTTTTTTTTTTGTTTTCGGAGGCTAAGAAAGAGATGTGGCCGAACATCATCACGCGGACTGGTAGCCAGGATATCAACAGTGATTAGATTGTGATAGGCAATGAGAGGTCCAGACTTCCTGGACAATGCTCATATCAATATCGGTTAAACTCTCGGACAAACGGGCATTCATTTTCCAGTCATTGGCTAAGACTGAATGACAGAGTTGGTTTTCTATAGGTTTTCATATTTGCATTTCTTCAATGGGAATTTCAGTACCCTAAAATGGAGGTACTGTACCATATAAGGCCATATTTTGTGGTAGGTACCTCCAATTTAGGTTCCTGAAATGGCCATTGATTTCTTGCTTTGTAAGCAAAGAACACAGTCCAATTTTCTGGGTAAATTCCCACAGACCTGGACCTGTCTACATGATTGATCTTAGAAGTCATAGCCAAATAGATACCCTCTAGTAAACGTTTACATAACTATGGAAAATCACCATTTCAATGGGAAAATCCACTATAAATGGTCATTTTCAATAGCTATGTTTACTGTTTACCAGAGGGTAACTAATTTTCAAAGTTCACAACAGGTATCCATGCATCCATGAAGCTGGGGATCCAACCTTCCACTCATCCACCATTGGATAGCAATTGAGTGGGCAATCTCAACACCCTGTTGCGATGTTCCCGTTTTATTGTCACTCCAACACTTTTTTTGTTTGGCAAGTTAAGATCTATCAATCAACCAAATGGTAAAAATAAGAATACTTGATATTGTATATATATATAATTATATATATAACTATATATATATATAATATGTATATATATATGATTAGTGTTTCATTCGCAACCCCAAGTACACCAGTGTTATAACCTGGTTTGTGGCTGTTGGTTTTCCTCCGACGGGGTAATTCAGATCTATGCAAACAATCACAACGTAAACCAAAGGTAATGATTAAATCTGTGCCATAGAATTGAGCCTCCAAGTAGGGTATTTCACGAATGTAGATTCGTCTCCGTGGTCCGTTATCTGCCCATTTTATCGGCAAATTTAAATGGGCAAAAGAGGTTTAAACCATTGATTTTTGAGATACCATCATTTTGAACAAGCGCATACTAAACAACCCCATCAATGACTGGGTAAAATTTGGATAAGTAGTTTATCACTTCAATCTTTTGCCATAAATGGAGATTCAAAAATAGACATAAAGATATCTCCATATACTAGTGAATATGTATATGTATGTATGTATATATGTATATATATATATACATTACGGATACGCAGAACATAGATACATGAATAAGTGTGTATACATGTATATATATATATAATATGTATATATTTAGAGATACTTCAGCATGCTAACCGACTTAAATCCTAGTTGTTCGAATGTAAGATTTGGCAATTGTCTGGGGTTCTCTATGGTTATATAGTCAACAAGCCCATGAATGTTGGTTGTATATCTGTATATCATACCGACATGTTTGTCGGGTATACATGTATCCCGTTACATACCATTTTGTTTTATCCAACTATCATGGTTGATTTTATGCACCTCTTTGTTCGTGAAATCCATGTGCATTGCCATTTTTTGTGCCGAAAAAACATGTGGATATTCATTCACAATAGCACAGCAATATTTAGGGATGTACCCTCTGGTAAACGTTTACATAACTATGGAAAATCACCATTTTCAATGGGAAAACTCACTATTTCTATGGCAATTTTCAATAGCTATTTTGACATAACCAGAGGGTATTGTTTTGGTGGATCCCAGAATTGGATGACCGGAGAAGGTGCAGATGCCGACGCATCGCTTCGGGGTGGGTATCAATGTTCGCCATGCGCGCTGGGGCCTAGGACTGAAAACTAGCAGTGTTTGGGTTGGCTGATGGTTGGGATATGTTAAGAAGTCAAAACCCTGACTCAGAGTGATGAGACCCAACCGTTTGGCATTTTTGGTTTCCGTAGCCAAAGACTTCAAAATTCTCGTGAAGAAAAATTGAGATGAATCTCCCCAGTCTCAGTTTTGGAGCACTGCAGCGTCTGCAGCGTCAGAGTGACCCCCCACATGGAATCAGAATTGGCACCTTTTCACATCTCAAAATCCTCAGATTAGGAGGTGCAGCTTGAGTGCAGCTTAGCCAAGAATTTTAAGGGGACATATCGGCAAGAGTGCCTGTAAGACCCAAAAACAGGCTAAGACCAAATTTCAGCGACCTCACGCTTTTGGTTGAAGGAACTTATTTTCTGAGATGATGGTTTCCTTTTGGCAACATTTTCAGGCAGTCAGAAGCTGCAGGGCCAAGACTGAAGCACTGTTGGAAATCGGTGAAAGTCTCGAGGGGGTGGCGACTCCAATAGATGGGTCGAATCTATTCGAATCTATTCAGCCTACAAAAATTGTCCCTGTCTTAGGAAGGCTTTTTTTTTCATTGGGCTTGTCCCTGTCTTAGGCACCTTGAGGTCTGGTCTGTTTGAGATGATCTCTACTAATAAAGGGGGTGGCAACCAGAACCAGAGATAGTAATCTCTCATGGCTCGGCAGGACAGATCAGGTCGGCAATGAGAACGACTGGCGTCGAGATGTATATGGCAACTGGGCGGTTTTTCTTTGCGCGAAAAACCACAGCCCAGTGTCAACTGGGATGAGAAATCCTGAGAAAATGAGGCATTTATGATAATTTATTGGCCTCCATTTGCATCGCGGCACTAGAAAGCGTGAAGGTTCAAGTGAGCAGTTGTTAGTTGATCCATCGATGATTTTCCACATTTTTGGCCAGCAGAACATAGACTATTGACAAATGAGTGAAGCAACACAGATGGGAATTCCACCTCAAGGAATGGGACAATAGCTTAGAAATGGTGCTTATTGATTGGGTTCTACTACTTCTGTAACAGATTCAGCTCCCTCTCGTAGCCATGCACGACACTTTCCAGCCCAGGTGGCCTTTCAAGGTCAAAGTGACGTTCTAAGTGTCGAAGACCGCGAACTCATGAGTGAGAAGGTAGGAATTGGATGGAATTGGGTCATGGCGACCTCGCCAGCCGTCACGATGAATGACAGTTTACTATGGACTACCCACGGAATCATCCCAATTTTTCCTCATTTTGGGCTGCTGAACTACTATGAATTCAGCCAGACTGGTTTGACCAATCTTCGCAAAGAGCTTGTGGAGGGTTGGCGCAGTGGTTTTCGCTTGGTTCGCGGAGTCCAGTACAATGATCATTGGCCACTCTCTACAATGATAATTGGGTTCTTCTGACACTTTTGTGAAAATAAGCCCAAAATCGCTGATCATCAAATTATTACTCAATGTTCCTAGGTTAATTGGCATTCTAAAATCTTCCAATGCCATTTCTTTTGGGTGCCAAAAAAAGCCATGGGCACAGTTTTTGCCTCAGCCATCAGCACCAGGCTTGGTGGTCCCATTGCGAAGAAGAGGCCAAAAGCCGCTTGCTTCACTGCACTTTCCCAAGGGTCGCCGGGTAGCCATTCGAAATAGCCCATTCGTGTTCCGGTTATGGTCAGCTAGCTGGGATTCTGACTGCAGGACTAAGCCATCATTAACTGGACTGATTGGTGGTTTGGAACATTTTTTTTTGTTTTTCCATTTCATAATAAAGGGATGTCATCCAAAACCCATTGACGAGTTTTCCATCATTTTTCAAGATGGGCACATTGCACCACCAACCAGTGGATGTCTATTTACCAAGCGGTATTTGATCTCTATTGTCACTGCCACTTTTCCATACTTTTTCTGGGATCCCACCTCGCCACTGGCGGGGGCATGCCCCAAGCTGTGCTACGGGATTTGGGGTATGGTCATCCAAACATCGTTTAAGGCCCTTCTGATTCGTGGGAAGGTCATTGAGTCGTGCTACAAACAGATTCTGAGGTTCTCTCGAGAAGTTGGAAAAGACACTGCCGGAGGCAGAAGCTGAGGAAGAGAGTGCTACGAAGGTGTACCTTGACAGAAGATCTTCTGAGAATAGCTATGGCTGGTCGTTTTTTTTCCCCCACTCCATTTTGTAAAGAAATCAATCTGATGAATACATTTTTCAGTTTTTCAGTAGTGTGGCTCAACAACCAGAAATGATTGCTCCGGCAAAGCCATGCCTTGCTGACTGGACATGACCCAATTGGACGCCCAAGTTCGACCAAAATCGCCTCACATCACATGATCAACAGATATCAACAGATATCAACAGAGTTGCCAAAGTCCAGATGCCACATTGAAGAGGTTGTGTCGAGTCGAGCAATGCCCCAAATTTTCCAGTGATGGTTAGCAATGCGCTTGTCCTAACTGAATGGATCGGCGATATCACATTTTTGATCAGGCAATCAATGATCTACCAGATTGATAATGAACGTTTTTTTCAGGGAAACTAATGATAATCTACCTAACAATTATGATCTACCATAAATTAGCAACTATATTATATATATATATATCTATATTATAGATATAGTTGCATATCTTTTATAGACAATATTATATAATCTATGATAATCTACCTGAATGAACGTTTCGGAGATCATGATCTACCAGCAGATGAAAAACAGGGTCTTTTGGGACGATCCATATAGTCGAGCCGGGCCGGCTTGGGATTTTTAGCCCCCTGTGGATATGCATAAATCGAGACATATATTTATTTTAAGTATCCTATTGTATTGCATATATATATATATATATCTATCTATAATATATATATATATATACACATCCTTTTTTGCACATGCATATCCATATTGGTATATATTCGTGTATATATATACATATATATATACACACACACATCCCAGCTGTGAGGGGCTTTACACGCCACTTCCTCGCCATGCATCTTGACCGGCGGCCGAGGGTGTTGGCTCTCCACGCCGCCTTCTTTGACAAGCAAAAGGCCTTTGACGACGCCAACAAGGTGCAGGGGCATGGACGGTTGTGGGATATAGTGGTGACTCATAGTGGGATGCAACTTGACCATATGGTGAATAGTTATAAATAGTTATAAATGGGCTAACGCCCTGGTGCCGCCGACCCCGTTTCAAGGGTGGAGGAAGAAGTGCGCAGACATAGAGCCACTCAAGAAGCCCAGCAAACGGCTAGGCCTAAACATTGTTAAACATACGTATGTATATATATATAGTACATTACATGCATTCCATTCGCCCATAAGAAGCCATGGATGTGTGGCGCGGGGTGGCTGTTGGCTGCAGGATGAAGCATGCCAAGTCAACGTTTTAAGGGTTTTACGGTTTTTAAGGGTTGGGAGGGTTTTAAGGGTTTGGAGGGTTTGGAGCGTTTTAAGGGTTTGGAGGGTTTTAGGGCTGGCAAACGGCAGACTTGGACGCCCATAAGAAGCCATTGATGTGTGGCCCTGGGGTGCCGGTTGGCTGCAAGAGTGGCCATAAGAAGCCATTGATGTGTGGCGCGGGGTGGCTGTTGGTTGCAGGATGAAGCGTGCCAAGGCAACGTTTTAAGGGTTTTACGGTTTTTAAGGGTTTGGAGGGTTTTAAGGGTTTGGAGGGTTTGGAGCGTTTGGAGGGTTTTAGGGCTGGCAAAGGGCAGACTTGGACGCCCATAAGAAGCCATTGATGTGTGGCCCTGGGGTGCCGGTTAGCTGCAAGAGTGGCCATGAGAAGCCATTGATGTGTGGCGCGGGGTGGCTGTTGGTTGCAGGATGAAGCATGCCAAGGCAACGTTTTAAGGGCTTTACGGTTTTTAAGGGTTTGGAGGTTTTTAAGGGTTTGGAGGGTTTGGAGCGTTTGGAGGGTTTTAGGGCTGGCAAAGGGCAGACTTGGACGCCCATAAGAAGCCATTGATGTGTGGCCCTGGGGTGCCGGTTACTGAAGAGCTGGCCATAAGAAGCCATTGATTGTGTGGCGCGGAGGGTGCTGTTGGGTTGCAGATGAAGCATGCCAAGGCAACGTTTTAAGGGTTTTACGGTTTTTTAAGGTTTGGAGGGTTTAAGGGTATTTTGGAGGTTTGGAAGGCGTTTGGAGGTTTTAGGGGGCGGGCCAAAGGGCAGACTTGGACGCCCATAAGAAGCCATTTGATGTTTGGCCCTGGGGTGCCGGTTAGCTGCAAGAGTGGCCATAAGAAGCCATTGAAATGTTGTGGCGCGGGGCTGTTGGTTGCAGTATTAAGCATGCCAATGCAACGTTTTAAGGGTTTTACGGTTTTTTAAGGGTTTGGAGGTTGTAAGGGTTTGAGGGTTTGGGAGCGTTTGGAGGGTTTTAGGGCTGGCAAAGGGCAGACTCATGGACGCCCATAAGAAGCCATGTGATGTGGTGGCCCTGGGGGGGGTTGGCCGGTTAGCTGCAAGAGTGGCCTAATAAGCATTGATGTGGTGGCGCGGGGTGGCTGTTTGGGTTTTTGCAGGATGAAGGCATAGCTTGCAAGAGTGGCCCATAAGAAGCCATTTGATGTGTGGCGCTGGTGGCTGTTGGTTGAAGGATGAGCAAATGCCCAAGGCAACGTTTTAAGTTTTACTAACGGAGGGTTTGGAGGTTTGTAAGGGTTTGGAGGGTTTTGGAGCGGTTGGAGGGTTTTGGGCTGGCAAACGGCAGACTTGGACGCCCATAGAAGCCATTGATGTGTGGCCCTGGGGTGCCGGTTAGCTGCAAGAGTGGCCATAAGAAGCCATTGATGTGTGGCGCGGGGTGGCTGTTGGTTGCAGGATGAAGCATGCCAAGTCAACGTTTTAAGGGTTTTACGGTTTTTAAGGGTTTGGAGGGTTTTAAGGGTTTGGAGGGTTTGGAGCGTTTGGAGGGTTTTAGGGCTGGCAAAGGGCAGACTTGGACGCCCATAAGAAGCCATTGATGTGTGGCCCTGGGGTGCCGGTTAGCTGAAAGAGTGGCCATAAGAAGCCATTGATGTGTGGCGCGGGGTGGCTGTTGGTTGCAGGATGAAGCATGCCAAGGCAACGTTTTAAGGGTTTTACGGTTTTTAAGGGTTTGGAGGGTTTTAAGGGTTTGGAGGGTTTGGAGCGTTTGGAGGGTTCTAGGGCTGGCAAAGGGCAGACTTGGACGCCCATAAGAAGCCATTGATGTGTGGCCCTGGGGTGCCGGTTAGCTGCAAGAGTGGCCATAAGAAGCCATTGATGTGTGGCGCGGGGTGGCTGTTGGTTGCAGGATGAAGCATGCCAAGTCAACGTTTTAAGGGTTTGACGGTTTTTAAGGGTTTGGAGGGTTTTAAGGGTTTGGAGGGTTTGGAGCGTTTGGAGGGTTTTAGGGCTGGCAAAGGGCAGACTTGGACGCCCAGAAGAAGCCATTGATGTGTGGCCCTGGGGTGCATGTTGGCTGGGGTGCCTGTTGCCTGCAAGAGTTGCCTGCAAGAGTGGCCATAAGAACCGGATGGCTGCAAGAGTGGCCATAAGAAGCCATTGATGTGTGGCGCGGGGTGGCTGTTGGCTGCAGGATGAAGCATGCCAAGTCAACGTTTTAAGGGTTTGACGGTTTTTAAGGGTTTGGAGGGTTTTAAGGGTTTGGAGGGTTTGGAGCGTTTTAAGGGTTTGGAGGGTTTTAGGGCTGGCAAACGGCAGACTTGGACGCCCATAAGAAGCAAAGGGCAGACTTGGACGCCCATAAGAAGCCATTGATGTGTGGCCCTGGGGTGCATGTTGGCTGGGGTGCCTGTTGCCTGCAAGAGTGGCCATAAGAAGCTATTGATGTAGCTTGATGGCTGCAAGATGGGTTTGACCGTGGAAAGCGAAGAAGGAGAAGTTCCACACCTGCGGTGGTCCCAGGCGCCGCCCCTGCCTTGGCCAAGGCCGGGGTCGGCGGATAATCATGATGTTTTTTCAACATCATACAGGCAAAACTGAAAGATATGACCAACAAAAGGGGATATAGTGGTGAAATAGTGAGCTATAGTCGGATGTAACAAGTCACAATCACCTCAACACAAGCATCGCACATGGTTTTAAGCTGGGTAAGTATGGTGATTGTCTGCTTGTTGAGATGTTTGGTGCTTACTTCCAAAAGTAGAAGGAACAACCACGTGGATGCAGACTTGTAACAGATTTATTTGGGTCAAAATCATTTTCAAGTTATTCAGTTCCCCTAAATCAGGAACACATAACAGAACACAACGCAACGTAACATAAGATGATACAAGGCTTCATTGTAGTGCATTGCATTACATTACAGTACATCCGTGCAGGTCAGACGTACAACATCATCCCACTTGCCAAGTAGATGGTACCCCCCTTAGTTTACTAGCATAGATGTGGAAAACACCATATATTATAATATATTTGTAGATCAACATTTCCTCAGGAAGCCATTGGGTTTCCACATCTATGTTACTTTACCCTAGGGCAACATTGATTACGGTTGAAAAAACCTCTGAACTTGCTATAATCGGGTATCCCAACGATGTGTGGCTTCCAATTTGTAACCATCCTCAGGAATGACCACAAGTGGAATGACTCGGAATGACCCTATCTGCAGTAGCTGGAACAGTATCTGTGATAGCTTGGTGGGCTGTGATAACCAGTTCAAAACATTCGTCTTCGCTCTTTCCATAGCTGTTTAGCTGAATATTCAGTGAGTATTCTATTTCCTACCAACTAAAGTAATCATCACAAACGCGTCCCCCGGTGTCATTGGATCCCGTTGCAAAACGCTGCAAAACGTGAGGCGCTGAACAAGGTGAAGCACAGCAGCACTTTGAAGGTGCAAACCTTGGTATCCTTCAAGCGAGGCAGGGCCTTGAATCCCAGTTGGTCGTGGGGAATCACCACGGAATTTGGCCATGTTTTCGAACAAAAAAAGAACCAAAAAAACATGGGATATTCAAGATATCTATAGAATTCTATAGATATCTTAAGGTTAGGTACTCACTGGGATGCAGGTCTATTGTGTCTTGGGTTTCATAGCAAGGGGCACTTTTTGCTTTGGGGGCCTGGGTTTGGAATCCTGGAGCCCCATGTTTAAGTTGGAAGATCCATCTTTGACTGCTTGAATATCCGTTGTTGCTTAAATCCCACAATGCTGATTCACTGTTGAAGGTAAGATTTGTTGGTCCAATCGCTTAAATATTTTGGTTGCTTTGTAACAACCACCATTTTGTAGCTATACAGTCACTTCCTATTTTCTTGTTGGTTTTGTTGGACACACACAGTGTATAGCTGCATTGCTGGCCCCTGATTTTTTCCAACAGCTGGGGATCCGCCAAAATTCCTCATGAAGACATTGACAAAAAAATTGGGTATCTCCAATTTTGAGGCACCACCTTTTTTGGATTCCCCTATTTTTTCGCCAATGATTTGAGACCATCAGTTGACACCATGAATTGAAACTGTTTGACCCATTGAAACTTCAAGAGTTAAATAGCTTTCAGTACTTAAACCCTACCAGTTTTGTGCTGATACGCCTTGTCAATATATTTGATCTAACCCCATCAATTCAGACTAAAGAACCATAGTAGTATCATATTTTCAATACTTCCTATTAGATAGACCATTTGTCGTTTATAAGGGTCCACCCAAAAGATATATAGAAACAAACTCCAGGATAGAATAGACCATTTGTTGCTTAAAAAAGGGTCCCCCCGGTCCCAGATAGAAACAAAGTCCAGGACATGGATGATCTTTACTGTGGAACTTTGTTTCGAACTTTTCCATTTGGACTTACTCTAAAACGGTCCACAAAAAAGTAGAACATTGATTCCTGATCATTTTGATGATCTCTTCCATCTAAAGACTCTCCCCTCCAGCTGGTGAATTCGACAATTCTCTATGAATTCAACTCAGAAAAAGATCGCAAAATCAAGTCCTAGTAAAGTCGCTGTAATGCAAACCAGTTCTATATCCTTTTAACAGTGGCAAATTGAACCTTTTCTAACCTTTTGCATCCTTTTGCGGATAATCAAACATGGCTTGCTGGAAAATCGCCATAAACCTCTCATTGAGTTCGAGGGTTTTTCCCAGCTACTGTGAATGGTTGCGAAATCCTGCACCAGTTGGTAGATCATCGATCCTTCAATCAATCCCATTACAATCGCACTACAATCCCATTTGCGGTGTTTCATAGTTCCAGTTCCAGTTCTGGGTATATATGGGTTTATAAAACCCATTGACTATAGAAATTTCATAGTTCCAGCTCCAGTTCCTGGATTTCGGGTTTGGAATTTCCGGTTTCCGCAGTTCTGGGACCTCGATTCCTGCGGGTCCCAGGCAAGTCCCGCCCCAGCGCCTGGCGCGACATCGCCAACTTCGTGGAACTGCGCTGGGTGGTTTGTGCCGAGGTGCCACAGGAAAGGCGCGATCCGCGTATCCGATATATCCGATGGGGAAGCGCTTGGGGAATGTGGACGATGGAAAACATATATGGAAAAACATATGGGAAATCATGGGGACAAGGAAACATATACCAATGAGGTAAATTGTTGAGATGTTTGAAGCACATTTTGGAGTGGTTTTGAGTTCAAGACGTGAGAATTTCGGTGGGTATAGGTGAAATGTATTGAAATGTGGAAAGCTTGAAACAACAGACGTGTTGGATTTCCATGGATTTCCAAGAAATGGGCTAACTCTAAGCCTCTAAGCAGTCCGACTGACCCGAGTATCTCACTGTGCTAGGAAAAGCTTGGAGGCTCCGCATTTAATTTTGTCGCCTTACTCGGCCACGGTTGTGATCCAAACTTGAGAACTTCTGGGTGGATTTTTCGGACATGGCAATGGCGAATTGATGTCTGACCAAAGCTTGGATGCTTTCAGATCCTGAAGGTTTCCGATGTTGCGGGTGCAAACACGAATATACCGAAATTAAGGTTTCCATGTCCATCCTTACATTATTGATCATTATTGGGGGGAACTATCCACATTTCGCTTGATGGAATTCCATCGATGGTTGGTTTAACGACCATTTTGCTTGATGAAACTTCATGATAAATATGTTTTATCACCATTTAGATTTGTCTGAAAATAGGCATACACCCTCTGAAAATAGGGACTTCAATTCCCATGGCTTTGAACATCAATGTTAAATCACAATCTTGGGGTATACTAACCACCATTTTCAGACACCAAAATTGTAATTTAACATTGATCTTCAAAGCCATGGCTAGTATACCAAGAAATTTTCAAGGGCATTTTAAGCCCTAGCCTTACAATTCCCATCTTGTTCTTTTTTTATTTTTTAAAATGATCATAAAGCATCGTGGAAAGGCCGGTGATTCTAAGCCTGGAGGATGTGAAGGGCATGGCGCGATCTGACACTCGGCCGGGAGCTGGTTGATGTATGTATGGGTTTGTCTAAATTACTCATCATACTATAAATTTGAAAGATGATCATCAACCATAGGATTTTTTGGGTACAGACATATCAAGTAATGGGGTAAAACCAATAATAACTAATATATATATATATATATCATAATAGTTAATATTATTATGTCCACGTATGCTACTTGATAACCTCCTAATAAGATGTATGGATTTTTTTTTGGACTGCAGAATGTGGCATTCCCACAATGCCATTTTTACCATCCCCAGTAGAGCTTGATGAAATTGGGTATATACAGTATACCGTATAGCCCTATTTAGGATGATGTAAAGCAAAGCCCAAATGGTTTTAATATGATGTAAAACAAAACCCCAAAAATGGGATACTCTGGTTGACTTGTTGACATTTTCTTTTGGGACCAGTAGTAACTTGTTAACCAGCCATAGCACTTTTACCAGCAAGGAGCAGGAATTTTGGCAACAGAAAAGCACACAAAAAAAAGGGGGTCGGGTCTTGCCAGTGCAGATAGGGAATTTTACCAATCAAACTTTTGCCCAAAATTATCGGAGACAGCCAACAGGAAATCCAACCGGAGCAACAGATTTGGGTCATCAGCATTTTGATCATTCTGCCAATGGGCAAACATGACTACCCTCTGGTAATTTAACATAGCTATTGAAAATTGCCATAGAAATAGTGGATTTTCCCATTGATAATTGTGGTTTTCCATAGTTATGTAAACGTTTACCAGAGGGTACTTGGTGGTTTCAAAGAAACATTGGTTTTTGTCCCTTTGGGATGACAACATTAGACAACGACATGCCAGTTGTGGATCAGTTGAAGTCAGATGTTGGGATGTGCACAGATGTCCATTGCATCAAACCCTCCAACTTCTTGGTTGAGAAATGTAGTATGTGTATATATTTATAATATACATATATATATATATATACACATACACGTATATACACCAGATGTATATACAGTTTGTATACAACTATGTATATAAATATATATGTGCACACACTTATTTATTGTGTATGCTTTTGATTTGTTCCATCTAGATTTGTCCACAAAAAAGGGGTCACCGATGCAGCAGGTCGTTGCCTCCGGATGCCCTGGACCCAACATCATCTCTGCCAAAGGCACACGACATTGCGGACGGTGTCCGGACGGTGGTAGTTCAAGGTGAGAATATGACCATCCCCAAAAAAACAATGATTTTTGTCATTGCCATAAGAGAAAACGGACATTTATGGCCGCAAACCATGTTTGGGGTTTAGAATTTGGCTGGAATGTGCAAGAAGTCAAGATATGTTTTATTTTTTTCTATGGGCCTGAGACCCATTTGTCATTTCAAGAAACCTTTCGGCACTTGTCTCTTTCTCTTGTTCTCTTGGACTCTTGGCCGTTGAAATTTTGATCCATGGTATGTCTGATATGTCACGTTCATATTCCGTCCTGATCCTCCGGCCCAGGGCAGAAGCTCAACCGCTGTGTGGGGGCAAAGCCACGCAAGGGCGCATACCTCTCCTTGGCGCGACAGACGGCTAAGCAGCAGCTAGTCATAGTGGAGGATTTCGGTGTTGAGAGGTGACCATTGCGACCTGATTTGGACCTGAAAATGGGATTAAAATCCCCCAAGGATAGGCATTTCAAAGGGACTATGATGATTGTCAACTGGATTTTGGGGTATAGGTTGGTTGATTAATTAACAGAGGGGTCCGGTCCCCCCGTCAATGATGCTACAGTAAATGGTATCCCAGACTGTCCCCTCTATTTTTCCCAGAAGGACAATATTGATGACCGTTGGTTTGTGATGATTTGTGCGTCCTACAATCAATGGTTTGAGACCAGCATTTGCAAGCTGGGAGTATAGAATGGTATAGACTCTATGCAGACTCACCCTTTTTGACTCCTATTGAAAAGGACTCCAGGACCACTTTGTTGGTCAGTTGAGTCCATATACCATCGCACAGCGCCAACGCCAACGCCAAGGGTCCTGAAGCACCAAAGGAAGAACGCACCCGGGCCAGAGCCGATGCATGCCTTTGCGCTCCTCAAGGTTTGCGCTGAAAGACGTGGAACTCAAACCCGGTGTCAAGTCATGAGGGGCCCTTTATTCTTACCGGATGGTCCGTATCAGGGTTGTCGGGTCAACCTACACGGGAGAAGTGCCTTGACAAGGCACCAACGAGGATTCATCCGGTCGACTAATTCAACAAACATTGGGGTACAACCAGCACTGAAGACACAAACAAAAAGACCTGGGATTACGGTGGTGATATGACAAAATGACACAGTTTCTGGACCCCGAAAGCCTCACATGGACTTGGTCATTTTTCGCAGGAACTCGTGCACGAAAGAGTGAGCCCCATTTACCCAGCGGGGGGGTGGTCATCGAGTTCTGTTTCAAATGTTGATTGGACACGAAGTAGTCGGAAGATAGATTGTCACCGCGCCCAAGACTGAGAAGGCACCTCACGATTACATCATTTTATTTTAACCTATTTTATCCATCCTGAAATTAAACTATCCCATAACTATGGGTCGGGCTTCAACCATCCCATTTTAGCCGGTGAACTCCAACTTTTTGGTCATTTTATCATATTTTATCATGTTATAATTTCATCACCTGGCTTAAACCACCTTCGACCCCCCCTATTTCTCCATCTTTTGGCTTACCCTCTGGTAAACGTTTACATAACGAACTGGAAAATCACCATTTTCAATGGGTAAATCCACTATTTCTAGCAATTTTCAATAGCTATTTTGACATAACCAGAGGGTAACAACCCCCATGTTACACCGCGAGGCCGCCGTCGGTGCTCAGCCTGGAGTGGTCTTGGATGCTGCGGTGGAGGAGTTCTACCAGGGACCGGAGATCGGATTGATCCGCGTCAAGGAGGTCGGGAGTTCCATGGGGAGATTTAAGCATCAAACATGGGGGATTTGCCAGGAAAGATCAACATCTACCGGTAACTAGGCAACTGGAGTAGCATGGAGTTTTAATGTTGTAGTGGGAAAATCATCTAGAAATAGGCTTTAATTTAAAGGGGGATAATCCAGAGCCAAGTTCGGATTTTTGCCGGGGAGATCAGTGACTTGCTCTGATTCGAATCCAGTTTTGTTGGTTCAAATCCAATTTTAGGTTGTCTCAGGAATCTTGATAAAATGCGATAATCCATTTTTTGTTACGTATCATTTTTTTCCTTGTCAAAGCCCTAGACAGTCACAATGGGTTTGTCTCAAGCCATGGTCGATACCCCCATTTGTGACCACCTTGACTGGGAAAATGGTGTTCTTAACCTCTTTTTCTCGTGTGGTGCCTTATTTTTGTCTGTAAGTGATCATGGTTTCGTGTGGTAGGACACCAAGTTATAACATCTGATGACATAGGATAACCACCACTTGGGATTTGTTGACCGCAGGGTGATCAGCCTGCTTAGCAGCTGGCATGGCCCTGCAAATATGGGGTAAATACGCAGTAAGCATCACTTGCATGGCTCAAAAATGGAGGGACCCATGAACTGCCGAACTGGTGCATTTTCAGAGTTTTGCTCCAAGCTCGTATGGGTAGGTTGCCAGCCCCTGGATTAATATGATTTGACATATACTTTGCGGAGGTACCCGGCTAAAAAGTTGCTCTCCTTCTGTGGGTATGCTGCAGGTGCCACCCCCTGAACAGCTCAAAGATGTGCTGCGGCCGTTCCAACTTTCCGGTTGTCTGGGCTCAATCTGGGAATCGGTTTTCTGGGGTTTGCAATAAAACCCTCTTTCCGGGAGGTCTGAGATTTGTTTTTTCTGGACGAAACTTGGGAATAAGTGGCGAGATTCAACCTTTGGGAGATGTAAGGCGATTTAAACAGCAAACATGGAGTGTTGAATTGGTGGTATCGGTCTGCACATTTCTTTGCCAATTCTTCATAACGCATCGTATCCAAAACCCATGCTGCGAACTGAGATTCTCGAGATCAACAGCGTACATTGGAGATGCCACCTGATTCTTTCCTACGAAAACATCGCCACGTCAACCATTATAATGTGGTAAAGCCAAGAATATCCCAAGATCGTCATCAATGGATGCTACAAACCATCCCATCATGGTCACCTTTGATCGCCAAGGTTATCACTGGCTGGTGAACAACGCCCGGAATGGTTTGGGCTGCATTTTGGCCGATGACATGGGCCTCGGGAAGACCTTGCAGGTTCGCCTGCAGTAAATCCACATGGGAAAATAAGGCAGGAGATGACGCTTTTTGATGGGTAAATATGGTAAACCAACATAACTATGGAAAATCACAATTTTTAATGGGAAAACTCACTATTTCTATGGCCATTTTCAATAGCTATGTTAAATTACCAGAGGGTAAATATGGTAAATCATCTAATGTCAGCCCCGGATCAGTATACTTTGGTTGTTTGGTAAGGTCCACCCAAATAGTGATACTTGCTACTTGAGTGGTACCCGAATTGAACAGCCCAGTGGCTTATGAAGGCGGGGTTGCCATCATATCTAATTACCAGATTTTTATCCTCAAACATGGTGACCAGGCTCAAGACCGAGATGCCCAAAATCGGATTCCCCTTCACAACAAGAGGATTTTGATGGGTTTGGCGTGTCCGCAGTTTAGAAGGATTTTGATGCTCGAAACTCTCCCAACCGGCTTGTCTTCACTGAAAAAGAAGTGAAGGAGTGAAGGTTCACCCAAACATGGGCTCCCCCTAAATAAACATCCAGGGGTTTTGAACATCATTTTCTCCAATGGGGTATACCCTCCAAAATCAGAATTACAAGTACTATAGATATCATGGATTTAACATGATTTAACTAATGCTAGGTGTGGCATTTATAAATTCCATTCGCCAGCGACCCATTCGTTGTGGAGTAGCAGTAGCAGTAGCAGCTCGCTGGATTTCACACGGCGCCATGTCATGACACATGCTCAAGAAATGAGCAGCTGATCTCGGTGATTGACGCATGAAGTACTTGGGGAATGTAAATTATCACACGTGGCAGAAGAATATCAACCAAAAATCCCAAGTATCAACGTTTTCCCTTTTCTTCTGATCTATGTAGAGGATATGTTCATCCCACAGTCTACCGTCTAGCCCTAGAGGTTCAAGGCCGGAAATGCCAGGCCATTGCCATGATGCTGTACATGAAGCAGCACGGCATGCTCAACAAACCCATGTTGGTGGTGGTGCCCAAAGGCTGGTGAAGGATTCCTAAGGATGTACTGGGTCGACCCACACAGATAGGAATTGTTCCAGAACATCTTGGATAAATATGGGAGCATCAAACATAGTGGTAGACAATCGCTATATATACATATATTATATATATATATACACATGTAATTATATGTATATTTAGATGGTTTGGGTGGTATTTAATTAATTATGCGGATTCAACCAGCAAATATATGAGTTTAGCCATTAAACTATGGATAAATCGACTGCTGAAAGGTGTAGAACTTCAGTTTTTGGCCATGTTGATGGGCATATTTACTAGCCAGCTATTCCTTTATGTGAAGGGTCTCTAAGATTTGCCCAGATGGGTTTTGTGGCTTAAAAGGAAAAAAACTGCAGGAAATTCCTTGAAATTCCAGCATTTTTCAAAGTGGCGCTTCCGGTTCTCCCCGGGACAAAGTTGATGGAGATGAGAAGCTGATGGGAATTGGCACGATGCGGAACCAGTGGAATGTTTTTCAAAATTGCTTTCTCATGGAGAATCCTAGGATGATGATCCCAATTCACACAAATCTTTCTCACATTGAAACCAGTGGCGCTGGAAAAAACTGGTTTTGTCCGAAAATGTGGTACCCCAAAATGGGATGTTGAAAAACATCATTTACTAACTGGAAAAATGTATACCCCATTTTCAAACAGACCCAATTGAACTAATACAGCAAACCAACCTATAAACAATCCCCACGGTAAATGGGACCATTGGGACCATTTTGGGTCGTTGTTGATGATCGAGTTTCCGAAAATGAATCCAATGAAATTCTGATGGTTCAACCAGATTTTTTTCACCATTCTTCACATTCTATGGTTCCTTATGGTTATATGGCAGTGTGTCAAAACCTT
Organism: Cladocopium goreaui; assembly: GCA_947184155.2. Taxonomy (NCBI): domain Eukaryota; class Dinophyceae; order Suessiales; family Symbiodiniaceae; genus Cladocopium; species Cladocopium goreaui. The sequence continues at coordinate 22,793 of CAMXCT020001668.1, read as the reverse complement.
GTACCCCTGGTGAACATCAAAATAGCTGGTAAATGGATGTTCATTCCCCTAAAAATGGTATTATATAATAGGTATTGATCCATACCAATATGAATTCAACAGTAACTTTTTTTAATCGCGAGCGACAGGGCTGCTGGGCACCTGGAAGAAGGAGCTGAAGCGATGGGTGACTTCGGAGAAAGAGAAAGCTGCGGTGGCTTGTTGCTTTCCACATCTATGTGTTGATGTGTGAGTTATGTGTATATGTATGTATGTATATATATATATATATAATATACATTAGATGGTCAACCCCCCACCAGAACCTACCTTTATAATCCTTTACACATATATATATACCTGGAAAACCATAAACAATTTTTTCTGTCCGTACGGGTTTGGACATTTTTTTTGTCCGTTACGTTTTTTTTCCAAATACGGCCATGTCCGGCTGCAAACCCTCTACTTACAGGTCAATAGTTTTCCTGAACTCTTGGATTTGTCGGAATGATTCCGACAGTATGAGTGTCTCGTCTAGAGACAGTATTTGGGGCAGTATGTTGACATTTGCTTACTGTTTGTTTTCAACATGATGTTGAAAAAATACTGGTATTTTATGGGTACATCCAAATTTGGTGGGAAATATGGAAGTATTTGTGGCCAGATTTGGGTGCCCGATCACGACTCCCAATTTGCTCCACTTCGGACTGAAATTCCTCTTCTGGAAACTGTCGGAGGATGTCCGAACCCGGTGTTGTCAAAGGATTTGAACAACCCTTCACAATCAAAAACCAAAATACGCAATTCAACAAAAAAAACGTCCGTTACGGGTAAAACCGACAGGGAAAATTGTCCATACGGTTTTCCATGTATTATTATATTTAACATGTCTATTTCCCCATCTAAGGTGAATTTGACCGGGAGGTCAAGCCTGTGACCACGCCTCCGAGGCAGGCGATGAGCTGCGCCTCCATATCTATGTTGGCCCTCAGCGGCAGGTGTTGCCTCACATGGCCCCGGCCTCCGCCGCGCAGCCGCCGTTTCTTGGAGCCATGGTACTTGGGAAGTGAACTTGGGGAGATTTTCCAACAATCATAGGGGGATATGGGGACAATGACGAACAAATAGAATTAAACACCATGGGATAACACCAAAAAGAAGAGCGAAATGGCAATTTCACCTCTTCGTTTACCAAGTTTTTCCCTTTTGGCTATGGGGTCTCAGGAACAATCCTGAGAATGCATAGACATGGGGATATATGTAAATATATACAGTACATGAGTTGATATAACACGGATGTAACGGAATCATCAATCATGAAGATTCCTGACCGGGGAATGATAGTTCGGGTTGGGGTAACCACCCGAACTGGGCTTATTTATCGTTTGGGAATTCTTAGTTGAGGGGAAATGTCAAGTCATGAGGGGTTCCCTGCAATTATGAGATGGTTATAGACTAGAAATGGACGGTTTACGAGCTTTCAAACAACACAAATTGCAAGAAGACACACCCGACATGCTGTGGTTTGCTGTTAAGCATGACCATTCCATTTGTATTTTTTGAGTGCACGTAGGAAGTTTGGACCCAGTCACGTCGGGAGAAAAGGGCAGCGATGTGGTTAGATGGTGTCATCCCAAGTAGCGACTCACGGGGTGGAAGTTGCGATGATGTCCTCATCTGGGGGGCTGGTATCACCCGCAACACTGGGGATTATTGCTGAGTTTAACCGATGAATATATGAACAATTGAATATGCTCTTTTGGGGAAATCTAGATGGACACGATGAATATATCATGTACCACAACGTTACCTGCTGGTAGTGAGACATACGGGTTGGGTTAACCCTCTTCATCAACAGGAATTTGGGACATGGCGAGTTTCATCGAGTTTCATCCTCCTTCCGGATCTCGATGGACGGCATTCTTGGAGCCCTGCAACATGTTCACAAGTGCTGGTTGAACTGTGAACTCAACCACATTTAATTGGTAGTTCCAACGCTGTTCATTTTCCATTTAACTCGGGGATGATGATTTCAACTGCCCAATTTTTTCGGGGAGGTGGCGAAGGCATCTGTAGCGAGGCCACCCAAGTGTCGGCGTTTGAATGGCAAGCAGAACGCGAAGAAACTGTACATCGAGAAGAAGGCTGTCAAGGTCTCCTGGCGAAGCCTAACCACCTAGTACAACCATCAATCCGAACCTAACCCCCTAGTATTCTCTGAATCCTCTCCATCAACTATATTATACTATGTATAGTCCCCATCATTGGCGAAAAACTCCATGGATTCTGGTGAAGATTTTCCCAACCTAAGGCCTGGGATATGCGTCAATTGACCGGGCCCCAAAATTGGATGGTCGAATGCTAAAAATGGCCTGCTCACCTGATGTTTGATGGTCAAAGACCTTATTTCTATGGTCATCTCTCCATTCCATCACCCATGATGATTTGTAGAATTCCTATTACTAATGGGTACTGATCAATTTGATCAATCCTCTGGTTCATCACTTTCACCTGGGGTGATACCATGCTACATCCCATGTGCAATGACAACGACGAAAACGAGGCGCGCGTGGCCAAGCAGTCCGCCGACGTCTTCCTGACGTCCTACGGGACCTTCCGGTGCAGTGTCGCTGCCTTGACGCGCGGCAGTCCCGTTGACCCATGGGATGAAGGGATCAGTTGGAAATCAGCAGATACTGTGCAATCACCATGTGTTGGGTGGATATTCCTTTTCAAAACACAATTTTTCAACCGGATGAATCATGCATTATCTTGCAAAGACGTAGAGATAGATCCTTTGGGGCTGAATCAAATGGCAATCCAGCTGTGTTTCCATGCTTTGGATATCTTTGGACATGAACAGGCAGTTTGAAATTGTGAGCAACAAGTCTAGGGACTTGCAGCCATGTTTGCTGATTGTAGCTGCCTGAAGGTGCAAAAACTGATCCCCTGGTCATTGTTCGCATCCCCGATTCCAACATTGTCATTCTTCTTGGTTGTCCAACATGTGGCAATTGGTCAATTCCAGTACAGTATTTAAACTATTTTAAACTCATATAAAACCATTCATTTCTTGTAAAATTATGAATCAATGAATAAGTTGGCGAATACCCAAAAAAACTCGTAAGTTGTAATCCAATAGCATCCCAACTATCCCATGGGGATCACTGGGTCACCAAAAATTTAAGAGCGCCAAGGAGTGTCCCCAACGCCTTTGGAGGGATGTTGCTGGACGAGGCGAGGATGGCGAGGCTTAAGACGGGGTCGTCTTTAAAAGGATCCATTGAAAAATATGCCCATTGAAAAAAGTGTGAGTTACTCTTAGATCAATCGTGATCAATCAATTTGATTGATTGTTAGTTAATTGATTACCTACTGTTAGTTGATTCTTAGTTACTGTTAGTTGGGAGGGAACCCAACTATCAACTATATCCCATGATATGGGTTCTATCCCATGAGACTATCAATCAACTATATCACTATATCCGATGATATCAAGTTGTGAATAGATATGATATAACTGGATATAGTGATTGATAGTCTCATGGGATAGAAGCATCAATATACAGTTTTTTTTTTCCGCAAATGGATGATCTATGCGAATTAAGATATGGTAATTATATACATTCATAAGATTTTGTAAGCCAATATTTTTGCAGGTCAAATAAACCGATTTTGGTTGGGTAACTGCAAAGAAATGGGACTCAAACTGGATAATTCATAGCGCCCTCAAATGACCTCCCATCAAAGGTGGATGCCGCGAAACTGCTTCGGAAAACCCGGCGCCATAAACCGTAGGACCATTTCCAATTCCCCCATTTGTCATTTTTCTTACTGTCTGGTAATTTAACATAGCTATTGAAAATGACCATTTATAGTGGATTTTCATGGATTTTCCATGATTTTCCCATTAAACATGGTGATTTTCCAGTTCGTTATGTAAACGTTTACCAGAGGGTAACCATCATTAACCATCATAATTAACCATTATTATCCATTCACCATCCATTCACCACTATTTTCACCATCATTAACCATTGTTATAACCATCATTAACCATTAGCCATCCATTACCCATCCATTGGGATTGCAGCTTTTCACACGAGTTCCATGGAGTCCCATGATCCAAACATCCAGTGGTTTATCAAATTTAGTCACTGTGGCTACATGAAGCGCTAAATTGGAGCATCCTTCATTCTTTGGAGGAACCCAGATCCCTGAAACCACCAACAATGGTACGGTCCGTGGACCCCTTAAACAGACACAGTTTTTACATACAACGGGCCCCGTGTTTTTCATATGGTGAGGAAATGTCCATAATCCAACATGGCAATGGCTCGCAGAACAACCATCGGCGAGTGGCTCAAACTACCATAGCCACTGGCTGTTTTTATGGTTCCCTGGTTCCCCATAGCCACGAGATTTCAGGCTCAGCAGATCAAAAACCACACCACACAGATCTCCAGGGCCGTGCTGCTTGGTCGAACCCGGTGCTTTGAGTTGGATCCCAATGGCCTCACCTTATTGCCTCACCTTGCTGCCATGATTTCCATATAGGTTGTTAACGTCTTTTTGTTATAAGTTCATGAAAAAAACCAACGATTGATTTTGGCCATTCATTTCGACAGAGCTAGATTCGGCAAGCCTCCAAATTTTTCAGATGTTTTTTTGTTCACCAATAAACCCACCCAGGAAATCCTGCCCGAATAGATTGGGGTCGATGTTTATGAAATATCACCAGGTTACCCACGTGGGGCCCATTCGGATTTCCCTCAGTGGGACGCCGGTGGAGAACAAGCTGCTGGATTTGCACAGCCAGTTCGAATACATCTTGCCTGGATCCTGGGACCCTGGGGAGGCATCCGAGGCATGGTCGGTGATTGAGAAACTACACGGTACATCACGGTACGATATTCCATTACTCTAGCACTTCAACTGGATCCAACTGGAGTATCAGTATTATACTACCGTGACTAGTCACCGCTTCGCAACTGGGATGTGCCAGAACGGAGCAATGATGGGGATGATACTATGCAAGAAGAATTAGTGGCCACAATGGGAAGAGAATTCACATACGAACAATTATCGGAATATATGGGTTTGCCGCCTCAAAGATAGGATGAATAGAGCAACAGAGATGAGCGTTTAATCAGCAACAGAGGGTTGCCTTATTTTAAATTTTGGCACAAACCCAGGATTGTTTTCATTTATATATTATACTTTCATATTCGCCTTCGCAAAGAAATCATAGGGTTTCAACCAGAGCACAAAGTATGGCCTGATGTGAGTGTGCAAGAATGGGAATTTGGCCTGCAAGAGTCGGGGATTCAGCTTGAACGAGGATTGAGCCGAAAGAAACGAGAGTAAAGCAACCCAATTTCCATTTTGGCTTCCATCTTCAATTCCAATGGTTTAACAAACAACATTTTTTTGGAAAGGAAAACCACAGTTTGACCACGCAAGCATACGGGGGGCAACACTGCAATATTGCGCCATATTGCGCCATTAACAATTTTGCAATATTGTTCTATCTTCCAATCAAAGTAAACGATTGGAAAGAAAGCTGGATTGGCCAACACAAGGTCAAAAACTGTGGAAAACTAACGTGATGTATGGACGTGGATACAGACGAAGAATGAACATGGAATTTGTATCCCCGTGTGAATTTCCCCTAGTAAATGCTATGACCTGGGTCCTGGAAAGTGAACCAAAAAATTACAGTGAAATTTCCAGAAACCATTTAGTAGAGAATCATGATTTTTCATGATTTTTCAAAACAAATCAAGTAAACATCTCTAGACCCATGATCCACATTTAGTACAGAGGTAAAATTGATATGTTAGTCGAGTCATGTTGGTCGCTTAAGAGACTTCGAAAATATATCAAAATCTTGCACTTCAGCTGAACAAAGGGCCCACATTTAGTAGTGAAATTCGATCGTGCATGTACATCCATTTAGTAGAGCTTGAGGCTATGCAAACCGTTTCTTCGCCACAAACTGGTTACGCAGCCTTCACCTTAAATTCACAGGAGGATGAATTTGTCGTGTGTGGAATCGTCATTGTTGTTTAGATCCGCTTTTTGTTGGGTACGTCATTTTTTGTACTTCAGATCAATATTCATTTGCTACGCTAAATGCCAACTTTTTTTTTGGTTAAGCTACATCCAAGTCCATCCATGGGTGTCATGATAGTTGCCCAGTCTCAGGATATTTGGCTTCGTCGAAAGCAGATTTTCAGCTGCTCAGCCGGCGGCTGTTAGGGTTGATTTGGACCAGGGTGATCAGGGCTTCAGGGGGGGGGGTCCTCAGAAAAATGGCACAAGAACGTCCCGCATTTTCTGTTCGTTTGCTATGGCTCTGGTTGAAACTTGGGTAGTCCAGCATAGAATTCTGAGGTTCTGCTCTGTTCCTCCAAGTCTCGAAGACGTTTTCATTGTTCTAGTGGGTGTGGATCAAGTCATTCAACACTCCCGATGTACCACAGAAATCGGAGTGTTCACATAGAGCAAAAGTTCGACACGTGTGATTTGCTTCGGTCGCCTTCGTGTTCTGGCATTTGTTGGTTGAATCCTTCTCTGTCTACCGTATCCCACTGCCATCGCCAGTAGCCGCACTCTTTTGTGGTTCTCCGAGGCGCAGCTTCGGCCGCCCCGTGACCAACTCCGTGCGCCGCAGCGTGCGCGGCCAGGCGGCCGCGGCACGCGCGGCGGCAGAGGGAACGGCGACGACGGGACAGGATCATGCTGGACTTGCCAGGTGCCCCTTGGGAAACAGTTGGGAATTGGGTGGGTTCAGATAGATAGCCTTAAGTTTCCAGGCATCATAATCTATCCAAGAAAGATGGAGGTATGGGGGATTTCACCAAAAAAAACGGATAAGCAGCGCATATCTAAGTGTTCTAAGTGGTGTCTTCACGAGTTTCTATTTCATGTCCATTCGGATGACCATCCCGAATGTTTCAGTGGCCCACATTTTTTGGGAGACCATCAACAGAAATCATGGGCTGGGGATAGTCATTTCATCCCCAGAAATTGAGATGGAACAAGGAATCTCACTGGTTTTTAGGTGGGATGGACTGACAATTGGAAAGGTGTGTGATGCAGAGGGATCATCATTGTTAGGGCCCCAGCTGCATTTTGTGCTGGCAGACAAAGTTTTCCGAAACCACATACACACATGACTTTGGCCATCTCCGGTGCCTATTTTCAGAGTTTCCAACTATTCACATCTATTCACTAGATCCCTACACCATCCAAAAAACAGAATTTGAGATGTCTCTTCCTGACAATCTCATGTTGGCATCTTACAATTTGCCATGTTGGCACTCAATTTTCCCATCCAAGTTTTGGCACTACCCCTTGGAGCCATTTTGCCACCAAGCCGCCTCCCCCAAAAAAACGCTGCAGTCAAGAGTCCCTGCGCCGCTTGGTGAAGCCCTTTCTGATGCGCCGCCTGAAGACTGATCCGGAGATCGCGGCGGATCTGCCGGAGAAGATCGAACAGGCTCGGTAAAAGAAGATTGGGGCTGGGAAAACCTTGCATGGGTGGCTTGCTGTTTCATCTTTTGCCTTACTGTGGGGGGTTGCCCAGCTAGAGAAAAGTCTTTTGCATCGTTTTTTCGGATATCTAAAGGTCTCCAAAATTCGCCACGGTGTGCGAATTGGAGTTGGTGAGTTGGTGAAACAGCATGCCACAGGATGCCATAGGTACCGTGATAGCCTGAGAAGCCCATGGTAAATGTTCCGTTGAAAGGAGATCATCATGGCCGTCATGGCCGTCATGGCGCTCCGCAGTGATGATCTTTTGGGTTGCAAGCTGAACATGTATTTTTGGGTGTGATTCAAGCGGAACAAACACCTATTTGAATCTATTTGACATATTGTGATACATTTTGTAGATAAACGCAAGCGAGTATCTGTTGTGCTCGTTTCTTAGGATACACAAGCAAGGGCATGATGGTTTTGACCTCCATCTGCTGTTCTGCATCCTGGACCCTGGCAGGATCAAGAGTGTGAGTTGACGGACACGCAGAAAAGGACCTCCGGACGTTGGCCGGGCGAGCTATGTGAAGATGTTTTTGAAAGTGACAACCCATCAATGGGGCACCTATATAGGTAGGCCCACTTTTGAGTCGCAAATGGCGAAGAAGTAATGCTTGTGGTGTCCTTGCTTTGTTGAAGGCATATTCCAACTGGTGCAAGATTTGGAAATGCCTCAGAAGTAAGTACCCTCGAAAAAACTGTCTTTTTTTGGCGGCGACCGTTTCCCTGAAGCTTGAGAAAGCCGGAATTAGTGCAGTTCTGCTGAGCCTAAATGTATGCTGAGGGACATAGATAAAAAATGATCAAAACATAATTTTATTTACTGTCTGGGATCCCTCACCGAATATATGAGAAGGACTGAGCAATCATTTGGGTTTGTCTGAAATTATTCCATATCATGTTTGTTCATCAGATATATCAAATTTCCGGTACTTCACTTGCGAATTTGGAGGGATTCCCCAAGTTCCAACTGAGAGGCTATGTCATCGAGTGGCAGCCATGGTCTGCGAGTTACCCGGCCGTTACCCTTTCGTCTGGGTTCTACAAGCTGGTTTAGCATAATCTGTAATGATCTGTAATGATCTGTCATGATGTTAAAACATGTTTAAAGATGTTTGATTGATTTTGATTGATCATATTTCAGTCAGGTTCATTCGACGGATTCTGCGAAGTCTCAGCAACAAGCAGTGGGAGCCGCGAGGATCTACAAGGCGATCCAAGAGAAGTGTCTGGAAGACACGTTGAAGGTCGACTCCTTCCAACGCCGTGGACAGGCCCTTGAGAGATGCCATGGACATCATGGAAAGATCATGGGGATTCACCAGGATTCATAGAATAAGACACATAAGACACCAAATTAGTTGGGTTTTACTGCAGATGTTTCCTTCAGTGCATGGACATTGGGTTCTTGCTTTGAGTTTTCAGTGGTTTTCTAGTGGTGCATCCCTATGTGGAATGTGTGGGCCTCGATTGGCAAAGGATTCTTGGGACGGCTTGAACCGTTGAGGCTTTCCCTACTAGAGCAGTGTGGGTTCTGTTTGACCTGGTCCAGGGTGTTTCGCAAGTCGACTCGGGTTGAACTTATTGGCTCCGCCACAAAATAGTTTGGTGATTGCGTGGTGTAGTTACTATGGTGGCTGGCTTTCCCGGTCCATCCCCTTGTGGGTCCAGAATGAATACCCAGAATGAATGGCTGATCCTAAAAAGAACCAGGTTTTGTCCCTGCCACATGTGCCCCAATCATCATACCCATAGCGCTGGACGCAAATGATCAAAAAATCCCAAAAATTAATGGTCATACTTCAATTTTTCATGGTCACATCTCCATGTTTGATGCTAGGTATATCATAACATCCCCTGATTTTTGATGGCTATCCAAGTTGCTTATGGCTTACTACATCCCCTGTGCTGCAATGGAACTTGAAACGGAGGTCTTGATCATGCTTCTCGCGCTCTTGGAGCTCTGTGACTTGGAGTTTTTTTTTTTCCCATGTGGAAACCTTGGAGGAAACCACGGTGCTTTGAACATGTTTGAACCGCCAAACAGTGAATTTCGCCAGAAAGAAAAGGATGGAAACAATGGATTTAACCAGAAAAAAACACTGATTTGACCGCGGTGATGAAAAAATCCATGACCATCATTTTTTTTGATGGTCAAATCGCCATGTTCGATGGTCAAATCCCAAATTATTGACGGCAATTTTTCCACCAGAAATGAGCATTTAGCCTGAAAGATGGTGATTTGGCCATAGAGATTTTGGATTTAAGCATCAAGCATGGATATTTGACCACTAAATATGTAACTTTAGCCAGAAGAACATATGTATTTAACGATCAAAAAAAGGTGATTTGAGGCCATAAATACTCGGATTTACCAATCCAATAGCGGAATTGGACGTGGAGATCACCAACCTGGAAGAAGGGAGAGAGAGAGAGAGAGAATAAGAGAGATCACTCCAGTCAGACAGTTGGATGGATGAAAATCCACTAATTTATTGCATGGATGGTATTTTTGAAGGGCTTTCCCGTTCTCAAGGACTTTGCCACAGTTGTCGTATGGACAACAAATTGACCGAGTTTCTTCCTTTGGATTTTATTGCGTGGATGTGTTTCTGAACGGAGGATTCATGGTGCCATAGTAATTTCCTGTTTATTTTTTTGGGCATCCGCGTTCGTTACAGAAAAACCTTCATATACAGTGTCCATCTCATCTATCTCCCCGATGCTGAAGATTCTGCACGGCACTTGACAATCCTTCCATTTGATAGCTGTTTTGGAAAATCAGGCAATCCAACCATGATTTGTTGGTAACTTCACAATTTCTTTGGTTTGTAAATGGTTCTTTGGTTTCATCATAGAATGTGCGGATGTGCTTGAATTCGGAAGTGATTCATATCACATAGGTTTGAGAACAGACACTCATATAGACATATTGTAACTACATGTGTATATAAATATAACATAATATATATATATATATACGTATAATATTTAACATATATATATATATCAGAATATATATATATATCAGTAAATCATTCATAACGCACACACACACATATATATATACATATACATAAAAAGCACAACTGCTTGAGTCTTGCTGGAGTGCTTAACACCCCATTCACCTGGTATTTTTCGGTCCCAGGCAACCACCCGAAGCTGGTGGCCATTCCACGCCGCCCTGAGAGCATGCTGACCGCCATCGAGAACTCCGAGGCCGGTGCGAAGGGCAGCGGCAAAATCGAGCGCCTAATGGAGCTGTTGGAGGAAATCGTGGAAGGAGGCGAGGCGTTGGATGACCGTGGATGGTTGGAGAGTTGGGGGGATGGACATTCTGTGATACATATATAATCATACAATATATATATATGTGATACATATATAATAATCACATATATATATATTTATTATATATATATATATATTTATTATATATATATGGGTGTTTCCTAAAATGGGAATCACCAAAACCATGAGTTTCAATACTATAATGATAAAATGACTTGGATGATTTGGGGGTATCCATGGGTACCGCCATTTCAAAACCCCCCCACATAATACATTGTACATCAAAAACACGTTGTCCACACTTGAAGATCTGATTGATATCTGGGTGTATATATATATATATGTATATATATATATACACATAGTTTGTAATGGATGAGCAACAGATATGGGGATATGATTGGACACAGATGGATGAAGGGTTTACCCAACGAATTTTCAAGAATCTTGTGAAGATGAAGGATATACCCAACATTCGACACATGACAAGTAAGGTCGTGGTAAAACCCCTAAAACTCCTAAGTATCGATCCCAAGTTCAGATGGTCCCAGTCTCGCCAGGTGAAAAGGTGCTGATCTTCAGCAACTATCTGAACACCATAGACATGCTGCAGAACTTGATCAGCAACCACTTCAAGAAGGAGCCCTTACGGGTAGCACCTGAAGGAGCAGGTTGGAATGTATGACATTTCCTGCTAGAAGGAATGGGTTTTTGGGGTCGCCAAGATTGGACGGCACCCCCTTTGGGGCAAATACTCGGGACGCTGATAATATCCGAACATTTTTTTTCGCCACAAACCATCTTGCAGCTGTTTAAAGATGGTGGATTCTTCTGTTCCACTATTCCAGTTCCAGGTTGGTAATTTAGAGGAGAGGATACCCTGCAAATTGTTTTGACGGTGTAGATTTCAGCCGTTTCCGGTTTCTGTGAATCTCGGTTGGAGTATAGCAGTCCCCCAAAAAAACAGAAGAGGTATGGCGTACCATTCTCATAGTGACATGATGTTTGACGTTTGACTCAAACAGTCTTGTTTGGGTCACTATATGCTTATAAACACATAAACACATAAGAGCCCACTTATGACGGGGGTTCAGGCTGGTTCATCCCATGTATTGGAAACCAAGACCAACGATCCGGTTTGACGTTGGCTACCGCAGGATGTGTTGAAGATTGTCGGTGGGGATGCCGGTGCTCGCGAGGCATGTCAACATGTGGTTGGGACATATTTGTGTGTCAACACACCTATGATTTTACTTGTTGAAATGTTGGGACAACAGCTATTTTATGCTATTTCAATGTGAACAGTAGGGTACTGATGGGGTTGAATCCGTAGCCATATCTTTGATGGGGACGATATTACATGATATGACCAATGATCTCATCCGAAATCCCAACAGTAAATTTTCTATGGCATACATATATATATATATATATATGTTGTGCACCATATCATACCGATTGCTGGTTTCAAGTAAAGTAACGTATTTTCGATCTTGCGTCCAAACTGACTGATATTGGTTCAAGGGGTTTCAAAACTTGAAGCGACTAAACATATCATAGATCTATATTAGATCTATATAGATCTGGTTTGATGTCATAGATCTATATAGATCTATATATATATAGATCTGGTTTGTTTATATTAGATCTATATAGATCTGAAAAATATAGCATCTATTAAATCATATCCTCAATTTTCAGCCTTTTTTCAATCCTTTGGCCAGGATGCGGTGGAAAAGTTTCAGAACGACCCGGAGAAGAACTTTCCGGTGATGATTCTGAGTGTGAAGGCGACTCCATGACTCACCGAAAATGGTGGTGAAATAGCTACGAGTAGTGATGAACCCCCCCCCCTTTTGGGAGGTTTAAGGTGGAACGTGGACGACCTTCATGAATGGGGTCTGTGTACGTGCAGGACACTGTTGAACACAGATTTCTTCACTACCAGGCCGTATATCATCACATCAAGTATGACCATATCCTAATTTAACTTGACCTCTCCCAGATCAAGTTCCCAATCACATCCCAGTAAAAAAGCGTATTGACTATTGGTATCAAAAAAAAAACGTGCACACCTGAAGTCCCAGAGCCAAAAAATTGCCATCTACATACACTACCCCGCATTACGGTTGGATCAGCAGTAGTTGATCCCGAAAAGAAACATCCGAGATGCCGCCCTGGCAATTCTACATTGAATCTGTTGGACTCGGACTGGGACTTCCCTATGAAATCTTTATGTCTCGAGATGCGAAGGGAAGTAGCTTATCCAATGCTCCGACAAGAAGGATTTCTAGTCATACTTTGCTAAGTCATGGCATTCACCTAAGCCAAAATCTTCTTGGGTCACCTTCTCAAAGACTCCCAGAGCATTGTCACTATTGACAATCAATGGAAACGAGTACTTTGCGAAGCGCTAAAAATAACTGCCAAGAATACAGCTTGAGCAATATGTTGCTTGAGCAATCTGTTGCTTGAGCAATATGTTGCTGGCCTGCCATTTTGCGCACAAAGTGAACCTGGACGGGTCATGCCTGATCTTCTTGTGTTCAATCCATTGCCTTCTATCTTTGCTGGTCATGAATGCAATCGAAAGGTAAGTCATGACCTTCCGAAAGTTGTTGCGGCAGTCGCAATTTTGCGCAAAACTGTGGCAAATAGTGTAGAATCATCTTATTCCATTGGGACTGTATTGCCAAACATCACAGACTCCCACCACAAAAGTCCGATTCCCTAAAGCCATATCAAGCATCAACTGTTGAGCAGGAGTCATTGTTGCTCTCATTCCCATTTCACATGGCAAATGAATGCGATTCTGAAGTTTATTAGATCACTTCGGGGGGCAGCATATTCTGCAGTCCTTTTTCCTTTCCTGAAATAACCCAGTGGGTTGAACTGCTCATATCATTTCGAATGACCACAGGTTTAGCTACGCCAGTTTAACTTGGGTAACATAGACAAGTTTGGCAGTCACCATCTATTGACCTTTGGCTGTCTCCGTACAAAGTGCTGGGCCAGGAAGTTGCTTCCTTTGCTAGCGCAATGGTGACATAGAATCCAATGTTGGGTTTTCTTGATCGCTGCTGGAGAAATGTACAAATCCCATAGCCCAAATATTACGAACGAGCTTGCAGAGATAAGTAGACGTGTGGTATCGCCGAATTCCCAAAAAAATGTTTACTGTAGGTCCTCCATGAATATCCGCATCCCAACATGTAAAACCTAAGCAGACCCAAAGTGAAAATATCCCCTTAGCCCTTAGCCTTGCTGGTTCATTCCAGGGGCTGGTACTAGCTGAGGATGCCATCCTACTTGACAAGATAGTGGCTTTTCTACGGCACAATAAAACAACGCATCTGACAAAAAGACAAGACACCATCCAAAAAGACATGCACAAAACAAATGAAATGACAGAACACTACACAAGCATACCGGGGCCTCTGGCAAATTACACTTGACATGCTAGGTGAAAGAGGTCAGAGTTAATTCAAAAAGCCTCTTGACAAGTTAGATACTTCGAATCTGCTTCCATTCTCAGCGGAGCTTTGTCTAGTTGATCTTAATGTGCTTCCAAGACGTTTGCGGAAGGGAGAGCCATACCAGGGACATCCTCCAGTAGCTACGCCACTTCATGGCTTTGCCCACGGGATAGCCATAAAATGGCAATTTTTCATGGGGGAAATGATGGCCAACCATGAAATTTACGGGTACCAAATTTGAGTATTTTCAGTGCTAACTTGTCGGGAAGGGCTCAATTGCTGCAGCCAAGGCGGTATGCAACCAGCAAAGATGTGGATACAATTGACAACAATGCTGTAGACTGGCGATGAATTGTGAATGATGGATGAATCGATAATGATCATAAATGATGAACGATGAGTGAGGGGTGATGGATGGTGGATGATGACGGTGACGGTGACAGTGATGGTGATGGTGGGGATGATTATGATGCTGATGATGATGATGATGATGATGTTGACGACGACCGTGACGACGATGAGGATGATTACGATGATGACAATGATGTGATGACAATGATGACCATGATGACTATAAAGATTATGATAGTGATAGGTACAGTAACATGCAACGAACTGGTCTCAATTCTTAGATGTGAGTGGACGAGTGCCATGTCTTTCTCCGCTTCACTTCCCCAGCTGTGCCCTTTTATGAGCCCGAGCGCCCCCCAGCGATGAATCCCAGAATTTTCGCGCAGGCCGGTGGTACGGGGCTCACGCTGACCGCTGCCACGCATGTGATTCACTTCGATCGCCAGTACAATCCTGCGATCGAAGCTCAGGCGATGCGAATCCGACCAGGGCAACGACTGGTGGGATGCGACAGGATCCAAGAATACCCTCTGGTTATGACTAACAGTTCGCCATGGTATAGATGGCCCATAGAAATAGATGGTTTACCTATTGAAAATGGTGATTTTCCATGGCAAACTGTTAGTCATAACCAGATGGTATATCTTTCAATCTTTAGGCGAGATGTAGCAAAGCCAAGGAAAGCTGTTTTGACACTGACCAACCAAAAAGATGGATATGAAATATTATGAAATGATATGAAGATAGGAGATGAATCCGATTACAGTATAGTCATGGGAAGATTCGTAGGCATGGTTGGTTTTCCACTTAGGCTTCAGATACAGAATGATCCTCCCCTGATGGCGCCCACATGGATTTAAGGTTGGAGTATGGTTATAAACAACGCATACCGATGTCACCTTCAAGTATGGCAATTCCGGGTCGAACTTTGTTGCTATATTATATCATGTATTATAATGTCGTATCATGTTACATTAGCAGTATCCAATGAAAAGGTGATCCACGTTGGTGTTGAGATGAAGTTCCCCAAACGGGACATACTGGAATATACCCGAATTCGCGGCCATGGAATAATGTAGAAATGATTTTTTAGACCAGTTGATTTGGGGCGTGCTCAACCCAGTCTTCAGGTGGCTACTTAAGAAACCACTAAGTCAAACCATTTGAACAAAACACATGGGAAGCCACTGTCATCTTCCATTGGCTGTCCATTGGCAGGCCACCGACCGTGCACACCGCATCGGCCAGAAGCACACAGTCATGGTCCATCGCCTCATATCGAAGGACTGCTCTGCGGTTCACATCCCAATGGATGGACATGAATCTGTTTATCTTGGGATGTTCATCTATCATCATCTATTCCATCTTTGGTGGTTTTGAGACTTTGGCTACAAATGGCTAGAGCGTGTCCGAACATTGCGGATAAACCATTTCTTTCAAATAATGAGCGGAGACCATTGTTGTGAGTTTCTAGTTTCCTGATTCTTGGACACAACCAGCATATAAAAAATCCATAAACATTGAGAAGTATGAGACAAACCTTGCAGTTGATAGACTGGATGATTTTGCCTGTATGATTCGCCATGGAAGGAGGTGCTGTGAAGCCACATGCCCCGATTGTCCATAGCTATTCGCCTAATTAGCACCTTGGGTAGGTGCTTGCGAAACATACTTGGGGCAGCATCCGAGTTAGTAACTGGGTAAGAAGCAATAAGCATATATGCCATGGTCGAAACATGGTTATTTTCGTATGAAAAGGTGGTGACCATCCCTTGTTGATAGGGGTAGTAAATATATCAATTTTCAGGAAACGTGATGGTGAGTATGCAATTATATATAGGTGGAATATCACCAGTTGTATATAATGCCATCATTGGCATTGTCGCTCAAATGGCCAGCGATAGAGTGAGGACACCTTTGAGGAAAAATTGAACACCGTCATGCAAGAGAAGAAAAAGCTGTCGGATGTCACAGTACGTCCAGGCAGTTGGCTGGGCGGGGGGTTGGGAGTTCGGGGGCTAGATAAATCAACATAATATGGGGGAATATGTCAGATTTTTATCAGAGATTTGACTAAGCTTCAAATGGATTTTCCAGAGATACCCTAAACCCACCGCTTTCCTCAGGGAAATGATCGCATTGATATCAATTGGGGTCCCTCATTTTAGGCAATTTTTGCCCCCCCCCACCCCGGAACGGGAAACACTCAAAAATGCGTGGATTGAGCCGATTGGTTTTTGAACACTTTTTTTTTCCTAACACAGAGTTCCCCTCTGGTAATCAAACGTGGCGTGCTGGAAACTCCTCCCAAATATTGGATGTTCCATGGCAGATGTCCATCTGAACTCTCGCCTCTTGCTGGCCCTTCTGAGGCCAACATGGTTCTTGTGTAGCTGGATCTTCAGGCAGATCATCCCCATCCCAACATCAAAATATCTGCAATCCCCCCACATTCCCCCAGTGGGCTTAAAGGCTTACAGCTATCATTTGGGCTAGGCCCTAGGCTCACCCAAACTTCTGGTAGTTCTTGGAGGTGAAGATTGGATTGCAGATCTGAATGACCAAGAGCTGCGCGATCTCTTCTCACTGAGCAGCTGAGGCGGCTACAAAAACCACAAAAACCAAAACATGATGGCGAAAGAAGTGGGGATCATCCCAAGATGGGCTTATTTTTGGTTTGGAGATTATTGAAATGTACCCAGAATCGTCTGGTGCTCATTTTGTGAATGGGTGAGCTAAAGCACGTTACCAACTGCTGTAAACATCCCAGCAGGAGTACAGGGTGATGCCAGGGATTCTGAGTGTTGAAACAAGACAAGGACCGGCATCAGAACACGGGGTCACTTTCAATCCTTTCAGACTTTCAGACATCCAATTGCCGGATTGACATCATTTTGGGGCCATAGTTGGGCCATTCGGCCAACGATGCTTCAAAATGTAACTCTCTGGCGACCACTCGCGAACTGCCTTGCATGGCAAGCCATTTTATATGAAGGATACCCAGTTTTGATACATACACAGATACCCTGAAGATGGCACGCCTGAGTTCTGATTTGCATCTGGGAAGCCAAACTGGCAGTAACTACTCTTACTTGATGCTTGCTCAATGGTTGCACCAAAAAAACACCACGGCTTCAATACATAGCCAAGTCAA